>CAJHQP010000876.1:0-145524 GCA_905132765.1 Moricandia arvensis
CACATAGCTGCTTACAAGGGTCACTTAGCTGTAATGGAGGCTCTTATAGGCAAATCTCCGCCGTTGATCTCAGCTGTTAACAATGAAGGTGACACGTGTCTTCACATGGTCGTGTCTGGTTCGCAGGCCTCCGGGTTTAAGCGGTTAGACCGGCAGATGGAGCTTCTGAAGAAGTTAGTCTCAGGAGGAGGAAGCTTGTCCGTTGACTTTTCTGAGATAGTCAACGTTAGAAATGGTAACGGAAGAACCGTGGTTCATTTAGCCGTGATGGATGTTCTTAACACCGTTAGACATGACGTCGTTGAGATTCTGTTGAGAGTCCCAGGCGTTGATCTGAATGTTGTTGATATAGATGGGATGAATCCCGTTGATTTGCTTGAACGGCAAACGCCGAGAACGGCGGTTTCTGATTTGTAATCAAACGGATTAAATCCGCGGCGTGGACGATACGGCTGCGGTGAAAAGTTTATACCGTTTCGAGAAGAGCGTTACGGATTCTGCGGTAGTCCAGGAACTGCGTTGAGATATCTGATTCTGAAATTTTTCTGTTTACTGCGGCGAGAACAGAGCATACCGCCTCAAACGCTGAAATGAGTCCAGACAGAGAGAGTTTGGATGGAATCAGCGAGTGTTCAACCGAAATGTCAACGCATTCGAAACGCAAACGCAGTACAGGAGCGCGTCTTAAGCTTCTGTTACGGTGGGCTAAGAAGGAAGAAACAGAGGAGAATCGCCGTTTCTCCGGAGATGATAACAACCGTCGTGTGCCCTCTTAGAGAGATGTATTCGAGATCAAGGTCGCCGTCTGAGATTGGAAACAGAGGAAGGGCGTTACCGTAAGAACAGAGAGCGGTGATCTGCCGAGCTTATCAGTGAGGTTGAAGTTCACACAAGGGTTAATGAAAGGAGTTCGTGGTTCCAGGAGTCTCCGAGGTTTGTGTTCTCGCCTCCGGTGGTTTCTGATTACTCTGGAGCTCCCTCGTCGGCTTGTTCGTCGCCGTTTCAGACAGTTTCTTCAGAATTGGAGAGGAAAACACCTGCCATGAAGAAACAGAGGTCTTTTATGAACAGGTACTTGTGTTTCAGCGGTGCAGGGTTAGCCATTGATGGCTCTTCTGAGATGAGTAATGGCTCTAGTCATCGTCTTCGTCACCGGAGTTTCAAAAGAGTCATGTCTTTGGTTTCTTAGGTACATACTTTCCTTTCTTGTGTCACACGTGACCTAATGCTCATGTATTTCCATAAAAAGTCAAGAACTGAATACAAACAAAGTATTGTTTTTTTAATGTAAAAAGCATAGTAAAGGATACAAAAGAGGATACTGGCGATGGCTCCGTGTAAACTTTTACTGGCAAGATTGTCTCAAAATCAGACCAACCTTCTTTTAACTTCAATCTCTTTCTAATGGATTGTATCTATCTTCAAACGAGTTCTGTTTCCCAAGTTCCCTACTGCGGCGGCTGTCATAGCGATCATCCCTTTTGGTCTGTAATCTGAAGAACTCTTTTCACGAGATGATCTGTGGTTTTGATGATAAGATTCCCTTTCCTGGCTATGTCGTTTGGTCCTTGTGAATTCATCATCTCTTCGATCACTATGCTTGTATGATCTGTGACTCTCTTGTCTCTGTGAGCTACCCGAATCATGTTCCTCATACCGCTTTCTTTTATCTGTATTGGTTCTACTCTCCATTGGATATTCTCTTTTCTCTCCTTTCCGTTGCTTATAGGATCTTGGTGATGCGTTTGTTAATGTTGTTGATACAGAATTGTATCCAGAGTCAATTTCTTTCTGATCCTTGCCTGTAGAAGACGAGGAGTGTAATGGCATTCCCTTCTCAAAACATCCAATACCTCCTGCTAACTTAACTTCCTCTGTAAATTCTTCTATCATATCTCGCAAAACCTACAAGACAAAAGTTGGAGAAATGGTCCTAAATGAAAGTAAGATTTAGCAACATCTGGCAAAATGCCTTAACAGGAAATGGTAGAGCCAAAAACATTCTACACTTTCTTTAAGAAAGTTCAATGAGAAATATGCCACCATTGACCATTCTGCAGCAAAACAATCACAACACTATTGTGACCATCAAAGGCACGGAAAGGAAGAGAGTTCATACCTGTCGAGGCGTTCGTTTCACCTTCTTACCACGGTAATGACATTCTCCGACGCTTGTAATCCCTCTCTTCAGCTAAAAGCTCTTCTCTTGTCTTCATTTTATTCATATCCTACAACGTTATAGACATACAGTTTATATCTCGGTTACTTCAGCAAAAATTCCCTAGACCAATATTTGTTTCATTCATGTTATATATACAGTTAGTACTTAGTTTAGTATTAACCTGATTTGATAAGGCGTTGTCTCGGAAGACCATCATGATCAATAATAGGTCGGTAGCTAGGACGTCCCTTCCGTTCCTCATTAGCTTTAGCTGTCATAACACCATGCTCAGCTACCCTACAGAGTGATGTAGACATCACAAGGAAAAAAACTCAGGTCCAAACATGGTATGAAACTTAAAACACTATAGAGATGGACAAAGATTTAAAACCTACCGCTGATATCTTGTTAGTGGTTGTGCATATCGAATTGCTCTTATTTTTCCTTCAAGCATGGATCTTTCATACAACGCTGCAACAGCTGCTGCCACACGAGACACAGATATTCCCTGAGCACTGTCCAAAGTTTTGCCAATTTCACCACCTACATCATTCTCCAAGTGCTTCACCATCTTACAGTTTACATCATCCAAATCTTCGAGAACTCCAGAGGATCTAGGCTTAGTTTGTTCCGACCAAAACACCATAACTTGAGAGGCAGATACTTCAATGAACTGTTTCAACATGTCTAGAGCAAAAAACTTCCCATTGCCTTCTCCGTAGCAATACAACAAACTGAGAAGCTAACCAAGCCAACACTCGAAACAAAACTGGACACACAACCTTCTGCTCTTGCAGCTCTGCTCACCAGTGGCATTAGCATCAGACTCTATCATAAATGCACTAGCTTCCTTAACAACCGCTTTTAAAGACAATCTAAACAGCAAGAAAATATGATCTCTCATGTATGTATCGATTATAACACCGTATCTAGTAGAATTAACCAGAATCCATGTTCCAAGCCCACTCATTTCAATCTCTTTTGAACCCAGAATCGAACAAAGAACATTATAAGAATACGAAGTTGGGTAATCACTCCATCTTCCAATCTCACTTTTTATCGCGCAAACATCAGACGGTAAGACCCCTAACGATTTCTCCAACACAGGAGAACCAACAAAGTCGCTGCATTCAACATACAGAACACTAGGAAGTGTGAAACTTCGAGTTTTACCATGCAAGCTCAGAGAGGTTAACAACGCCTGGGCAATCGTTGTAGAAGAAGTTGTTCCCGAAGTCGGTGACGTCATCTAAGGAGAAACAGAGGTCAGTATCGTCGTTGTTCAGCTCTGGTTCACACGGTAAACTCGAGCTTGTTCCGGTAGCTACTAAAGGATCCAAGGAGGTGAGTGAGATGCGAGAGGCTTTGGGCAACGAAGTGAATGGAGGAAGAGAGCTTCCGGTGGCATGAGGTGATTTGGATCAAAGGGCACCGAACAAAACCGTCCTTGTGGAGAAGAGAAGAGTGTTCTAAAGCTAGATTTTGCGAGAGGGAGTCTAAGGTGCGTTGACATTCTGATAATAGAGACTGTAGAGAGGAGAGTGTACCGGGGAGCTCGCGAATCGGTGGCGGAGACGGAGCGATGGAGTAAGTGTTGGAACTTTGTAGAGGAGGAGGAGGTCGGTGGAAGAAGTTTGGATTGGAGTTTAGAGGAGGGTGCTGGTGGAAGAAATTGGGATTAGGGTTTTGGTAGTGAGGAAACGACGGCGGCTGATCCATCCGGCGACGGCGAAGTTTACAGGCAAAAGCTGATTCGATGCGAAGACGAGACGTTTCTCATGCACATTTAATGTGTCGGATGTTAAGCCCATTTAACTTTACATCAAGGCCCATTAAGCTGATTCGATGCGAAGACTAGACGTTTCTAATGAACATTTAATGTGTCGGATGTTAAGCCCATTTAACTTTACACCAAGGCCCATTTAAGCTGATTCGATGCGAAGACGAGACGTTTCTAATGAACATTTAATGTGTCGGATGTTAAGCCCATTTAACTTTACGCCAAGGCCCATTTAAGCTGATTCGATGCGAAGACGAGGTGTTGAAACCGTGCTCGTATCCTAATTATGAGTGATTTACATGATACACACGTGTTCTACAACGTCTTAATCGGCTGCCCTAGAAACCAACTCGTGGGTAAACACAAAGCAAACTCTTCTGATGGGCTTTATATTTATTTTATTATCTTGTTGGGTTCTGTTGTAATTTTAATAGTCTTGTATGTGCCCATTGGGCTTAATCAACAAAGTTATGTGGGCTTAATCAATAAAGTTATGTGGTTGGCAAAAAAAAAAGAAAACTGAAGACGAATGCTTAAACGCACGCTAGAGTTGGATCCAAAACGTGAAGTGCGATGGGCCAATTGGGCCTACTTTAGTTAGGTCTTCAAATGTTAAACCCATTTACAGTGTCTATGTAACAGAAACACAATTGTATTTGCTTTATGAAATATAGATCAAATAAACAATCCTGTATCTTTTATAAATATAGGTCAAGAAACATCATAAGATAAAACATGCATATTTTCATTCTGATTCTAAAGAGATCTACGAATACTACTTACTAATTCAAGTTTCAGTTATTATTTTTTTCATTTAGAAAAAAAAACATAATTGGTTGAATTATTCCTAAATCTCTAAACAAAATCATCATTAAACTCACAAAAAGAATACATGGCTTTGAGTAGTGTGACAAAATGCAACTACTTATCAAACACTATAGCAGAGTGATTCAATGTCTCGATACTATCTCAAAGTAAATATCATCAACCTAAAGCCAGATCATTTCAGCAATACCCAATAGTTCCAAACGAACAGACACTGTAAAAGCACAAGTTCTTTGAGTAACCATTATCCAATAACAATAATTAAGAAAACGCAAATGAGAATCAAACGTCTCACATCTCAAAACCGGTAGAGAAAAAGAACAAACCAAACCAGATTTGTTTTTAACGGTAACTCTTCTGGAAACGAGAACGAGCACCACGTCCTCCAAACTTCTTCGGCTCGCACCTCCTCGGATCCGCCACCAGTAGAGTCCTATCGTATCGAATCAAGATATCCTTGACCTCCTTCTTCGACTGCTCGTCCACGTACTTCTGGTAGAAAGCAACGAGCGCCTTGGCGATGCTCTGACGAATCGCGTAGACCTGGGAAGTGTGACCACCACCATTGACACGGATCCTCATGTCCACACCTGCGAAACGGTGCTTACCTAGGAGAAGGACTGGCTCGAAGATCTTGAATCGGAGAATCTCAGGCTGGAATAGCTCGATTGGACAACCGTTGAGCTTGATCAGACCGCACCCACGCTTGCAGTGGGTGACGGCGACGGCCGTCTTCTTCCTTCCGAAGCATTGCACGGATTCTTTAGCCTGTTTGGTCGCCATAGCTTAGACCTGCAGCCAAAGTGAGATATGAGTAGAGAAAACCCTAATGGAAGGTCTCCGAGACGAGCGTTAAAGCTTTTTTATACGGGGAGGGATGTGATAATGGGCTGAAGCTAGACTGATTTTCAAGGCCCATTTGATCTAAGTTAACTATGGGCCTAGGCTAGATAAACCGGGTGGTTTTCAGCTTCACTAGCTGGTTTGTTAAACAGGGTGGAGGCTATTTTATGATTTTTGAGTTCATGCAGCAATCAATACCGTTGAAGATTTGCACTTATAAGTTTCGAGTTGAAGTTTAGTTATGTGTGAGGTTTATCACATTGAGAGGACACCATATATTTATATGTTTTATAATGTGGTATAACATTGGGGCTCTAAAGGATTACAGAGGTGATGTAATGATAATACAACAGTCAGTTTCTTTCATTGTATACAGCTCAGTAATGATAATGAGTTTTGGAGCTCTGCTACTAACTCTCTTCGATTTTCCTTTTCTAATTTACAATGCCGAGTAAATCTTGTTTATGCTTTCCCCTCATTGTTTTATCTATCATGTGGGAACTCCAGGTCGTTTTCGGTTACTTTGAAGTGTTGAGGCTTCTGTCCAGAGCAATGGAGGTTCCACATTTTGAAGTATGACCTCTCAAGATTCTTCACCTGTAGTAGCCAATGGGAAGCTAAATGGTTAAGGGATGAGAACTAGAACAAAGAGTGGAATGGAGAGATATGAAAGGGTTGAAAGACTAACCCAGCGCATGGTATCGAATAGAGGGCAGGTTAAGCGGCTGGCTCTCAGTTCCTTGGTCAGTGCCTGAAGTTTCGGCTTGTTCAACCCCAGAGAGACAGCCTTCTCTTCGTATTCCTCCAAGCTGATTTCAACAAGCGTTATCAATATCTCATCATATAAACGAACAAAGCACAAGTTGGTTTATGCTGAGAGGCCTCACCTATTAACAATCATCTCATGTCCCAGACCAGTTGCAAGGCAGAGTGATCCAGCCACTCGAGTTGCCATTTTCTCAAGTGGTAATGTTATCATTGGTACACCAGCCCACAGCACATCTGTTCCTGTTGTGTGTCCGTTACACAGAGGCCTAAGGATAGGACAAGGGGGAGTCAATTTGTGGTAGAACGAATGGTGTTGTTTTTCAGATATATTGAAGTAAAGAGGGAAAAGAACTCACGTGTCGAGGATTACATCTGCAAGGACACTTCGCCTTATATGTTCGTTCTTCATGGCAACATCAGTGAAGATAATCTGATCCGGCTGCACACCTTGGGCAGCAGCATCTGAATACACGTTCAGATAGTAATATTATAAGTCACGAACGCAGAAGGACAAGGAAACGCAAAGTAATGGGAATGTAACCACACGTACATGCGCGAAACCTCATCTCTCCAGCTGCAGGGAACGGAGAAGCCAAAGAACACTGTTGGGTACTCTTTTAAGAACGTTGCACCTTCATGGCAAAAAGGGGAAGAAAAAAAGCACAAATCAGTTTGCTGTCTTCACCGGCTAACTACAAGTTGTTTATGTATACTTTAATTACAGCTTAAAGTAGCGCATGAAATCAATTGCCAAACGAACTCAAAACCTAAGAAAATCATTTACCAAGTAGTGACGATCTCAGGATCCATTTTGTACAGCTGGTTGAAGCATGCAAATATGAATTTGTCTTCAGGAAGTCCATAGTCAGATCGCTTGGGCTTAGAATTTGGATCCAACACATCCTGATTTTTCTGCAGATAGCATTTATACAATGAGTTTTCATATACAAAAAAAACTGATGAATGTCCACTAATATGATAAAGAACTCTTTTATCTGAACATACCTGCTTGTAATCGTTGACAAAGTAGCAATGGGGAAGATGGACAAGCTTCTCGGAATAAATATGTGCATATTGCAGAGGAGATACAAACTGAAAAGGAAAATAGAAGTAACGGGTCAAAACATAGAAAAAAGGTTGGAAGAAAAAGAAAATTCTTTCTTTTGTGACTCCATACCAACCTCATCGGTCACTAAATAGTCGATGTAGGTTGCCCCAGTTGTACCCGGGAAGCCCATGTATGAAACCTGGATTGGTGCAGGCTGCATAGCAAATATTTCATTCCTAGCCCCCTGCATAAATTGGATCAAGTACCGTTACCAAAAAGATTTCCATTGGGTTGTTACAGCTCCAGAGTAAACAAATTTCTGAATTTTTCTCAGCATACCTTGGTGTAACCATTTAGATTGATGAGGATCTGGATTTTGTCTTCATTTATAGTTTTGGCGATAGCATCGGACGACATAGCAGAAACGTCGAGGAAATGTTCGGCTTCTGACTGGGTACGCTGTCTCCACTCAGTACCGTCATTTGCACTCAATGCATAGCAGAAAACCTCAACATTTTCTCTGTTGTGCATCCCAAACACTGATCCCATGAGGTGTGACAATGGATGATTACCAAAATCACTGCTCACATATCCAATCCTTAATCTCTTAAATCCTCCCTCACGTTTTACAGGGAGCCCAGCTGGATGGTTAAAGGGAGGTAGTCCAAAACGAGAAGCAACTATAGAGCAGTGTGCAGCATATTTGCGACTGAAAATATAGGAAACTATAAGGAACAGGCCAATAAACATGTATTTTAATTAGTCTTTGAATTTCAGCTTCGAACCTGATTTCAAGGGCAAGAATAGGATCGATAGGGTATGCTATTGCATGGAAGGGCTGGACACTTGGAAGGACGGACATCTGAAGACACAACAGGACGTGTTACTTTCTTACACTGTAATAGCATAAAAAAGTATCAAAAGTATTGTGGCATATACACTTACATTTATTTGCCTCCTAATAATGCCTTCAACTTCAGTAAACATTTTGCTGCGGTCCTCCCAACAGCATACACACTGGCACAGCAGCAAAAATGAAAAATAAATTCATGGGAGACGACGAGTATGACCAAAAGTCAGGAAAGGGAGACAGAAGCTATCATATTGAACGTGTGTGATGGAAAAGTCTTACCTGCAAGGTGTGCAGAAGGTTGCAAGTTGCTTCTGGGAAGTCTGGTCGGAGTAGCAAGGCCTGCTTATAGCTTGTTATAGCAGCTTCCACATGGCCACTGCAAGGTCCACAAGTACATCAACACAAAATTAAATAACTTTCTGGCGGAACACATGCAGTTCAAAGATGGCCAATGCTATACTGCTAGTCGACTACATATTAAATGCTCTTAATCCCACAAAACAAGAGCCTAACTGACAGGTGCAATGCTTCAATAGACCCCCCTGTATCTCCCCATACAGTCCTTATGGTGCTTTCATGTTAGTAATTTTAGGATATATGAAGGTATACACTATTCAGGATAGTAAATTATGCAAAATTCTTCTCGACCACTTCATAGCGTATATTTGTTCGCCCTATTCTTGGGTTCGTGGTATTTAAAACATGTGTCTAGTATACATTATAAATGCAATATACTGAGAATGGATACCTATCCTTGTAAGCTGAGGCCAGGTTTGCATGAGCTTCAGCCATTGTAGGTCGGAAAGTAATAGCATGCATGTAATCCTGAATTGCTTCAGTTACCCTCCCGATCTCTTTGTAAGTGTTTCCTCTGTTAACGAGAGCATCGGCAGCCAAAGGGTCAATACGAAGAACCTCATTATAGCAGGATATAGCATCCGTGTAATTTCCCTGTAGTTAAGGAGGAAAGAAGAAACCAAAATTTGTCACACATGTTCAAGAGTCCAAAAGTGATTAACATTAATAAAAAAGCATGTAAGTGTAACCACCTGTTGTTTGTAAATTATTGCAAGGTTATTGAAAGGAGCAGACAGCCCTGTCGTTACAGCCAAAGTAGCCTTGAATAATGATGAAGCAGGACCCATCATATTCCTGTTCAAAGTTGTGACGTGAAGTTACAATAATTTATACTATTGGGTATTGAATAAGAACCAAGAAAGAAACACATACCACTCCATATATATATTTCCAAGATTGGCCATTGCTTGTGGGTGATTCCGTTGTAAAGCAAGACAATGCTGCAAAACCATAGGTTTGTTAGTAATGTGCTAATTCATTAGCAAACCTCAAAGAGAAACAAGACTTGCATTATAACACTGCATTGCTTCATCTACTCGCCCAATGTCCTTCAACGCATTACCCTTCAAGTTGCAAATGCAAGAAGATCATGTCAGAAACATATATCATAGACCACAGAACCCAGAGAACATGTGTTGTTTATGCAAACCAAGTTGTTGTAAGCCTCTAAAAATCGTGGATCTCGGGAGATAGCCTGCTTGTAATGTCGAATTGCTAAATCCAGTTGACCTTGCTCATAGTATATACTGGCTATATTTCCTGCATTAAGTAGTTATATTTCAATAATGAAAAAGAAATAAACACATTTACTTACAATAGAATGTTCATACAGCTAACCATTTACTTGGTCAAATTACACTTACCAAATGCCATTGCACAATTTGGCCGCATTTGTAAGGCATGCTGATAACACATGATTGCCTCGGTAGGTCTCCCCAAACCCTTATAAAAAAAGAAATACGATTTTGTTTCTTATATTGTCCAGAAAACATAGTTGCAATAAAAAATTTAGCTACTGAACCTGAACATAAGCTTACCTTATACACATTTCCCATATTTAAATATGCATCAGGGAATGCAGGTTTCAACTTCACAGCTTCCTGGCTCATTAAGAAATTCAGACAAGATAGTTAAAACATCAACAATATAATCATCGAAGGAAAAAACGCTCGAGTTTCCATCATCAATCTGTATAAAATGTCAGAAGATGTTTTAAAAATTCTCCACATAATTTTCATCATATTATATGAGGGATAAAAATTTCCTTCTCCCTGGTTTCCACATATCAAGGACTATACCAATTTCCCCAACCCCAAGAATCATTCCTCTTATGGACATTGGCTAACTTTGAGAATGATCTGGTGAATATGACAAATATCTCTAAGTGATAAAAAACAGAAGACTGTCACAACCTTACACGGACAGACTACCATGTCCCCTGATTTTTCAAGAAGAGAAAGAAGCATACCTTGTAGTATTGAAGAGCTCTATTGAGATCACCTGACTCCATGAAGAGACCAGCAAGATTCGACCATGCAATAGCAAATGTTGGCTGTATGCGGACAGCTTCAAGGTAGCAACTGTATGCCTGCACAAAATATTACATTCTGACAATTTGGACTCTGGCAGAAGATACTGACTATAAGACTGACGATCATCCCTGCTTGCCTTTCAGTAACAACTTCATGTCTGTATTGATTGTGGAATTATGACACAGTACAACACAGAAAACATGAATGCACCCATCAGTAATTGCAGTTGATAAACCAGTAAACATGCTACAGATGTGATGCTAGATTACTAGAGCATCACGTCACCATCCCTTTAGTTATATATTATTTGGGTTTAATTACAAGTTTTTCTGGCGTCTAAGAAACTTCGATCAATCAATTAAAACACCCGTATCCATAACAAGACAGGACAAGAAAATTGCGGATAATCTTTTAAAGGTTGGAACAGATAAAAACCTAAAGAGCTAATTCAAAAGACTTACTTCCTGAATTAATCCTTGAGCCTTCATCAGATTCCCCAGATTACTATGTGCATCAACCTAAATAATCACATTACCAGGTGAGATGAAACAAAAATGAAAAAGAACAAGCAGTGGGACAGAATAAGGGTGTCAATGACTTTTTCTGTCTACACTTTCTTTAATCAGGTATGAAGCTAGATAGAAGGATCCAAATTCAAATACCAGAAGCGGATTTAATGAGAGGGCCTGCTGACAGCACTGTGTTGCCTCGCTGAGTCTTCCCTTTCGCATGTAAGCACTAGCCAAATTCGACCAAGCATCAGCAAAGTTGGGCCTCAGCTGAAAATTAGAACGAAAGAAAGTGTAAGAAAGGGGAAATGAAGATAAAGTACCAGCAGCAATAAAGGCTAAGGAGTGAACAGCCGAAACCGAGAAGCACAAATTTGATATAGCACAACCTCAATGGCAATCAAGTAGTAGCGGATTGCACGTTCAGTGTCCCCTTTTTCCTGAGAGCAGATCACAGATATAAATAAATATATATACATAATTATTGGCGATAACCAACAGATCAAGCTAAGCCTACAGCCAGTCACCTTCCAAGCGTTAGCCATGTTCCCATAACACTCAGCAAACTGAGGTTGAATACGAAGAGCTTCTTCATTTCTAGCAATGCACATATCATAATCTTGGAGCTACACCCCATGAAATACACAAGTTAACAACTATTTCACTCCAAAAAGAAAGGATAAACAACTGACTAAAGAGAGAACGAAAAAAAAAAGAGTACCTGGTAATAAATAGCACCAATAAGAAGAAGATTATCAGTACGTAATGGGTTTCTCTGGTAAACCAAGTTGCTGTGTTCAAGTGCTTCTTTGAAATCTCCTGCTTTGTACAGTTGATGAGCAAGAGTAAGGCGTGCGTCATCGTCAGCTGCACGAAACATACATTAATCAGCAACACATAGCTGAGACAAAAGAAATAAGTTTTTTTTTTATATCCTAAAACGAACAAACCTAATAACCAAAGCTAATAACTTGCTCGCCTAAATATAGAAAACACAGAGCTGCAGTTTGTAGCTAAGATATTTGAATTTAATCATACCAATTATACCTAGAAAAGGAAACCCTAGATCGTAAAACCTATTGTTCATAGCTCAATTAACCTCAAGGATCAATGGATACAAAATCACCGATCAAGAGAGAAACAAATCAGAACCTTCATGAGACTTATTGAGCTGCTGGAGTAGACTCGAAGAAGACGAAGACGACAAATCAAGCTTCCTGGGGAATACTTCATCAACTCGATCCGAAAGGTAGACGGGCCGAGAGATCATCCCAGCTCCGTTTCTCGACGAGATCATCGCGTCTATAATGAACAAAAACCAATCTCCCTTAAGATCAAAAGTCTCCGGGACTTAGCCGGAGAATCAAACCCTAGAATCGAAAGTTCGAAACTACTTTTCCTTCTCTATGAACCTTCTCGAGAGCTTTGCTTCCTTCTTCTTCTTCTTCTTCCTCTTTAGCTTTTCTCTCTTTATTACTTTTTTGTTATTTCCTTTTTTGAACCAATCAAAATCTCACAGACTTGATGCTTGACACGTGTTAAATTTAAAGCCGTTGATTTACGTTTTGGGTCAAAGAGTCAACAAATCTGGTGGCAAAAACGCAGAGAAGGCGAGATTCTTTTGTCTCTACACGTGTCCACGTCGCAACAGTGGTTTCCTTCTCAAAGGTTGTTACCTCTAATATATATCCACCAAAAAAATGTGATATATTTTATTTATTACATTCAAAGTAATGCCAAAATAATTAAATATGCCAACAAATAACGTAACTCTGGTAATAAATCAACGTTAGTATTATTTTCCTTTGCCTACTAATTAATCAGTCCCGACAAATCTAGAAAAGAATCGGCGCGAAAGTATTTATAGAATATGTGAAATAAAACGTTAGGCCTCATAAATGTATAACGTAAGAAATTAACATTCTAGATCTTATCTCTAACCTACTCAGGGCCCAATAATAAATGGTTTGCTCGACAGACACCGACATGTCTGTGAGTTTAAACCAAACTTTCTTCCTCAACTTTTTTTTAATAACCTATCAGTTAATCCGGGAGTCTAGAAAAATATTCTGCAAATCTCTCAAATGAATTTTCTAAATTTTATCGTAAAAATAAAAATAAAAATAACTAAAATAAACTTTTTGTTTTAAATTTTAAATATTTCTTTAATTTTTGAAGATTTTAAATTTTATCTCCAAATCTTCATTTCATAACTATAAACCATAAATCTAGATTAGTTAATACAATAATATAAATATATATTTATACATTTTAATAAAATTTATTTTAGTTATTTTTCTCTTTAAAAATTATTTAATGACAATTTTTAAAAATTCAGCTTAGAATTTTTTTCAGAAATATATTTAGTACTATAAAATCGATTAATCTAAAAGTATACTATATTGTATAATTCGAATTTAGAATATTTTTGGACAAATTTCTCAAATAGCCCATTTTGAAGTTTTTGTCACAGAAATAGAGCTTGAAATAAAAAATGATCAAAATAGACCTTTTTTATTTTGAAAATTTTAATATTTTTTAAAATTTTTAATTTTTAAATCTCAACTCCAAACCCCCAACCCATAACTCTAAACCCTAAGTTTAGATTAGTTAACCCAAATGTATAAATATATATTTATATTCTTTAATAAAGTCTATTTTAGTCATTTTTCTCTTTGAATGCTATTTTTGGGACAAAAACTTTTTTAATTCTATTTTGCTCTTTATCTCTATATTATTTTTTCATGATTGTTTATTATAACTCACCATGTAAACATCCGAATCCAAACTTTTTTCCTCAACTTGTCAACCACGTAGCCAACTCGTGACATTATCACCATCATAAACATAAGAGAATCATCACTTTGAAGTTAGTAAAACAGTATTAGAGTTTGCGTTATCATTTTTTTTTGGCTGTGTTATCATTCTTGTGAGACCATCATGTTTCAAACTTCTCTATACCTCCTTGTATATTTTTATCACTCGGGTGATATGGATATGGAAATAACTCCATGTCACCAGAGGGGGGAATCGAAAGAAAAATTATCAAAAATGATTAATAATCCAACATTAAGAGATAAAGACACAATATGACACTAGTTAGAAAACTAACTAGTAGACTTCTTTGCCAAGTGTGTTCTAATCTATCGAATATATACTAAGATTCCTTGTTAACCTTTAAGGCTACAAGGCTTCACTACAAGAAAAGAAGGCATTCCTGATGGGCATTCTGACCGATTATTTTTTGGTCAGAAATTTCTAACGGATTTTTGACAGGAATTATGTTTGGTCGGAAATTTTTGACGGATAATAATCCGTTGGAAAACTGTCAAAAATTTCTGACGGATTTCTAACAAACATAATTTCAAATTAAATCCATCAGAAATCCGTCAGAAATTTCTGACGGACACAATAACCGTCAAAAAATTTCAACCGATTTCTGACGGTAGGGAATTCCGTTGGAAATTCGTCATAAATTTCCGACGGCTTTCCAACGACCATAAGTTTAAATTTAAGCCATTGGAAATCCGTCAGAAAATTTTGACGGATATGTGGACCGTCAGAAATTTCCAACGGATTTCTGACCGAGTTTTATAATTTTAGACTTTGATTCATGTTTTTGGGATATTTATCTGCTTCAAACTAGTTATGAAAACTTTGATTCAGATTTGTTTTGTAATATATATGTCTTTCTATAATTTGTAATATTTCACACGTAAGTTTATGGATTTTTTTAAATGTGTAAACGAAGAAAACCTTTTTTAAAAGTAAGTTTATTGATGTTTAAAAAAAATGTTAACGAAGCAAAAAATTTTTAGTGTTGTAATATATATTTCTTTCAATAATTTGTAATATTTCATAAGTAAGTTTATGGAAGTTTTAAAAAAATATTTTATATGTCCATCTGTTAACAAAGCAAAACTTTTTTAAAAAGTTTTTAGTGTTGTAATAATCCAACATTAAGAGATAAAGACACAATATGACACTAGTTAGAAAACTAACTAGTAGACTTCTTTGCCAAGTGTGTTCTAATCTATCGAATATATACTAAGATTCCTTGTTAACCTTTAAGGCTACAAGGCTCTTAAACCAATCTTATAACATTCGACACTCGCACATATATGCTTAAATGCTGTTTAGTTGCCATTTTTGAACAACAATTATTAGCTACCACTCGAATTAATGTAGCGAATATATCATAAATTAATATACAGAAACTTAAAAAATGATGGCATTGGACAAATGCTTTTATCTGTTCATTTTTACATTTTCATGAAACCATATATATATATATATATATATATTTAAAATATGTTCTTGAATGTTGTTCATTATAAAGTAGTATTTCCTCTGTTTTATTTTAAGTGTCACTTTAGTTTTTTGTGCATAGATTAAAAAATAATAATTAATTTTATATATTTTCTACATAAAAACATAATTACTTATATATTTAACCATATTTCAACTAATAAAAAAAAATTCAGTGAATAATTGATAAATATTGCACCAAAAATTGAAGACGACATTTATTTTTAACCAAATATTTTTTTTACACTTATTATGAAACGGATGAAATATTTGGATTATAGTGAAAAAAAAGAAATAAATATATAGTAGCGCGTCATTATCCTTCGTCTTTTAGCTGCTCGATCAAACGGTAGATATTCTCAAATGTTATGGGCTTGGCCAAGCAGTGGTCAGCTCCAGCTTCGATAAATGCACTATTCTCGTCCTCATTTGACGTTAATCCCACGATCTTTGACGTCACCCCCATGTCTCTTAGCTCCTTGGTTGCCTAACAAGCGAGAAGAAAAGAACAACTCTATCATACTAGTGAATGATCAAGCCGGCCATTAAAGTTTCTTTTCAGTATAATATAGTTAAAATTACTTAGTAAAATCCATAGATTAAAATGAGTTTCGGTTCAGATTTTTTTTGATCCAATAGTCGACGTTCTAGAAACCTAACTGAACTATTTACACAACATTATACAATATAAACGTGTTAACACTTGGGGGTTGGACTGACTTTCAAATTCCATGAACACACTTTAATAAATGTTAAAAAAATTGCTAGATAGTAATTAAGAATTTTATAAATAACCAATCTTTAGATGAACTTATAAACACTATTCTGACTAATCTTTTAAAAAACAATATAGCTGATTTATCGTCTAAATGAATGCATAGACGCCGTTTATATCAAATTTTTAGGATACTTATTTTGATTCTACCAATTCATTTGAATTTGGTTATTTGTTGCTTTAAAATTTGGTTATTGTTGGTCGGTTTGTTAACTAAAAGTGATTATGAGGGTATGTACCGAAACACCATCCATCACAGGCATTTCATTATCCATGAGGATAAGGTTGAAGGATTGCCCCTCGCGGTAGAGGTTCACTGCCTCCTCGCCATTTTCCGCCATGTAAGGAAATCCTCCACGCATTTGGATGAATCCCATGTACAGTGAACAGCACGATGGATCATCATCAACGACCAAAACACATAGTTTCTTAAATGTCTTCTTGACTACTTGTACTTCTTGTTCGTCTTCCTCCTTTGATTTGCTACTGAAACAACACTTCACAACAATAACCAACAAAATTAATTAAAACTGGCGCCCAAATTTGTTTTGATAAGCTATGTTTGTATTGTATCAATTATATAGAGACTGTATAAACAAGAGTACGTGTGTTTCGTGAGTGATCATATCATGCACGCATGATTTTTGTGTGTGCTTTATATACGTATTACATATAGATAATACGACTAGACCGCAACGTCTCTAGACTCTTATATGTTGAACTGATGATGGACAACATATCAAAATGACAATATATAATCAAGATGCACAAGAAGAAGACCGAGAAAATGTGTACATGTACACACTAGAATACATCGTTTGACTTGTAGATAATTGTTTAATCAAATGTACTTACAAACATTTGAAGATATGTTACGGGGCCAAATCTCTATGTAGTTAAGTAAATAATATACGAGAAACGTATATGAAAGTCATGAACATAGTATATATATATATATATATATATATATATATATACTTTGGAAAACAATTAATTCCTCTAGATTACAATATTTATTATATTTTCCAAATTTATGAGGAAAATAATCTAAAATTTATTATCAACTATTAAAAAAAATCATTCAAGCGTAATATCTTTAATGAAAAACTTGTGTTGCACTCAAGCCCCGTTACTGCATGGAACTCTTGTAAAGAAAACTAGAGTAGTTTTCTTGCAAAGACAAACCATAGCTCATGCATTTTATAAGTAACCAATTCCCTACAAAAGAAGATGTATATCACTCTCGCGGAGTACTTAAGACCAGTTTCATGCAACTTAAAAATTTGTGAAAAACCAAATCTTTCTTCACTTTTTTCAACTCTTTTGGCAGTCATGTATTCAACAAATCCATAACGTGGATCAACCTGCAGTTGTTGTTGATGTGACTAACTTGGGGCTCTTCACCCTCCTTAAAAAGCCGCTTTGGTAACTCGTTAGATATACCTATAAGCCATAAAGCAGAAACATAGAAATAGAAAACCAGCATGTTAAATTATTATAGAAATCATACAAACAATTAGCAATACAAAGCGGACTTACATCCAAAGTCTACCTTTTGTATAGTATGTGTTCAACCTAGGTCTAACTTCAAAAAGAACAATAATTTGTGCAACTGATCAATAACCAAAGATGTTCTATATGAGACATTACTATCGAGACTCTACAAATGTATTGGTCCCCCTTTCCAAGAAACCTAAATCGAGACTCTACAAATACAAATCAAATACAGTAACATGCATGACTAAATTGCAGTGTATAGATGATTAATCAACCCATACATCTAATTTAGTTTAAGAAATATGACAAACCGGGTTATAAAAAGTCTAGGGTTAAGAGAATCAATGAAGTAAGCACATACCTAGTGTGAAGAACCGTGGGATTTTGATGAAATTTATGGAAGAACACTTTGATTTCGTAATGAACCGTCTGAACACTTTGAGAAGAACACTTTAATTCGTTGTTTCGTGTGTGGGAACGAATAAGAGGATGACGAAAACGAGATTAGAGACGAGATTAAGCGAAAAAAATGAGATGAAAAACCTTCAAGAACTCGGAGAAGACGAAGAAGATAGAGAAGCCGAAGAATATCGGCGTGAATCTAAGGGTTACTCGCCCTTTGTGATTTTTTTTCTTTTTAATCTATTTTAATTATAAATAAATTACTTTATTATCCTTTTTATAATTATAATTCTTAATAATTAGTTAAGTTTAAGGTATTATGGTTTTCACAAGAATGAAAATCTTAGTTTCTTAAATAATCTTCAAAAAATCCTATTAACATAAACCTAAGTTTTAGGTGTCTCATTTCTTCAATTCTCTCTATATGTAATTCACCACGATATGACACTAGTTAGAAAACTAACTAGTAGACTTCTTTGCCAAGTGTGTTCTAATCTATCGAATATATACTAAGATTCCTTGTTAAACCTCTAAGGCTACAAGGCTTAAACCAATCTTATAACATTTGACACTCGCATATTTATGCTTAAATGCTGTTTAGTTGCCATTTTTCAACAAAATTACTACCTACCACTCGAATTAATGTAGTGAATATATCACAAATTAATATACAGAAACTTAAAAAATGATGGCACTAGACAAATGATTTTATCTGTTCACGTTACATTTCCATGAAACCATATTATATATTTAAAATATGTTCTTGAATGTTCATTTTAAATGTCATTTTAACCTTTTGTGCACGAATTAAAAAACCATTAACTTTACATATTTTTTATATAAAACATAATTATTTATACACCTAACCATATTTCAACTAATAAAAAGTAAATAGCAGTATAAAAGTAATAACTTTTTTACCAAAAATTAAAAAAGATATTTATTTTTTAATAAATATTATTTTCTACATTTATTATGAAATTGATGGATTATTTGGTTTCTGGTGAAAACAAAAAAAAAAGATAAATATATAGTGGCGCGTCATTATCCTTCGTTGTTTAGCTGCTGGATCAACTGGTGGATATCGTCAAATTCTATAGGCTTGACCAAGCAGACGTCAGCTCCAGCTTCGATAAATGCACTATTCTCGTCCTCATTTGACGTCAATCCCACGATCTTTGACGTCACCCCCATGTCTCTTAGCTCCTTGGTTGCCTAACAAGGGAGAAGAAAAAAACAACTCTATCATACTAGTGAATGATCAAGCCGGCCATTAAAGTTTCTTTCAATATAATATAGTTAAAATTAATTAGTAAAATCCATAGATTAAAATAAGTTTCGATTCAGATTTTTTTTATCCAATAGTCAACGTTTTAGAAACCTAATTGAACTATTTGCACAACATTATACAATTTAAACATGTTAACATTTGGGGTTTGTACTAACTTTCAAATTCCATAAACACATTTTAATAAATATTAAAAATTGCTACACGGTAATTATGACTTTAATAAATAACTAATGTTTAGATGAACTTATAAGCACTACTTTGACCAATTTCTCAAAACAGTAGAGCTGATTTATCGTCTAAATGGATGCATAGGCGCCAGTTTGTATCAATTTTTTAGGATATTTATTTTGATTGTGTCAATTCATTTGAATTTTGATTTTTTTTTGCTTTAAAATTTGGTTATTGTTGGTCGGTTTGTTAACTAAAAGTTATTATGAGGATACGTACCGAAGCACCATCCATCACATGCATTTCATTACTCATGAGGATAAGGTTGAAAGATTTCCCCTCGCGGTGGAGGTTCACTGCCTCCTCTCCATTTTCCGCCATGTAAGGTAATGCTCCACACATTTGGATGCATTGCATGTACAGTGAACAGTCCGATTCATCATCATCAACGACCAAAACATATAGTTTCTTGACGACTTGTTCTTTTTGTTCTTCTTGTTCTTCTTCCTCCTTTGTTTTGCTACTGAAACAACACTTCACAAAAAATAACCAACAAAATTAATTAAAACTGACCATATTTGTTATGATATGCTATGTTTGTATCAGTCATATGTGTGTTTCGTGAGTGATCAGATCGTGCACGCATGATTTTTGTGTGTGCTTTTTATCCGTATTACATATAGATGATACGACTAGACCGCAACGTCTCTAGACTCTTATGTTGAACTCATGATGGACAACATATCAAAATGACAATATATAATCAAGATGCATAGGAAGAAGACCGAGAAAAGATGTACATGTATACACTAGAATACATCGTTTGACTTGTACATAATTGTTTAATCAAATGTACTTACAAACATTTTAAGATATGTTACGGGGCCAAATCTTTATGTATTTAAGTAAATAATATACGAGAAAGGTATATGAAAGTCATGAACATAGAATATGTATATATATAATGAGGAAAACAATTAATTCCTCTAGATTACAATCTTTATTATATTTTCCATATTTATGAGGAAAATAATCTAAAATTTATTATCAACTATTAAAGGGAAAAAAATCATCCAAGCGTGATATCTTTTATTTTGACATTTTATTAATTAATATATAATGTAAAAGAAATAGTAATATATATATATATACTGTTATTGTAATTTTTCCTTTTTGATACTAATAATGTTATATTTAAAATTCATTTTCTACTAATCCTACTTTAAAATTTTAATTTCTTGACATTCCCTTACAAAGAAAACAAAGACTTTGTTTTTTAGGGCAAATCTCTCAAATAGCTTTTTTGAAGTTTTTGTCAAAAAAATAGATTTTGAGAGAAAAAATAACCAAAATAGAACTTTTTATTTTGAAAATTTTAATTTTTTTTTTAATTTTTAAACCTCAACTCCAAATCTCCACCCCATAACTCTAAACCCTAAGTTTATATTAGCCAACCAAAATGTATAAATTTATATTTACATCATTTAATAAAATCAATTTTGGTTATTTTTCTTTTTTGGTGCTATTTTTGGGACAAAATTTTTTTTAGATTTATTTTAGTTTTTATCTATTTTTTTATCCCACTTAAGTTTAATTTCTTGCTATTCACTTACAGTTTTTTTTTTCTAAAGCACAGCTTCTTCTTTTTTTGCATGTCGGACGATCTAATCGACAACCTAAACTACGTATAGGAAACAGTAGAGCTCAACAGTAGGCCTACTCCACAGTTATATCCTTTTTTTTTCGATTCAAGCTCTCGAGCAATCAAGCATTGCCGAATAAAACCAATACGCCCTAAAGTCAAATATAATATTGGTTAGTCTAAATATAGCAAATTTGAACTTTCCAGAGATATATTAGCTTTAGATGCTTTGAAAAAAGTGAATACATATTAAATTAAACACAAAACAACTCAAAAATGTAGAATATAATCCACTTTAAACACTGACATAACCAAAGCTTTTTAGATTTCGACTCACGAGTTTTAGCTGCTAAAGGATATAAGTGTACTTTAGAGATCAGAGAAAAAAAAGAAAAGAATCTTGTAAATTCATTCTACTGAGCTAGGAAGTCAAATGCAAAAAGAAAAGAAGAAAATTTATTCGATTTTTTAGTTATCTGATTGATATCCGAACAACCGTCAAAATAATTATTACAAATATAATTGAATGTCTACCATCCAATGTGTAATCAAATCTTAGCTAAGATGATATAAGCCGCTAGAATCGGAACTTTACTTGTTTCTGCATAAACTTATCAATTTCAAAGTAAGATATGCTGTATCTTCTTTATGACATATAGTGTTGGACAAAATAATATGAAGTATGTACCATAACAAAATAAATATACATATAATAATGTTTATTTGTCTCGTATATGTAGTTAGAACTGTAAGGATATAAAATATATGTTATTTCTCAATTTTAATATAATGTAATATAAAATCTAGGCTAAATACATAGAAACAACATCATTCAAATATTATGATTCTAAAGATAAGTTAACACGTCGGGAAAATAATATAAAGGGAGCATAAATATACGAACCAGCTAGATTCGCGAGATATAAATTTGTAAAAACATAAACCAAACACAAATATATAATCCAATTGACGTTATAATTATATATTCAACTATATCATCAACTACATTTACATACATTTATCTCTATTTAATAGATATCATAGCTATTTAAATTAAAGTGGACCAGTTATATAAATATATGTGTGTTTTATTGCAGATTGAGTGTCTACGAAGTATCTATTTATTTAATAAAATGGAAATTGTACATTTTGCAAAAGAAAACCGTATTTACATTTTTTCTGGTCAGAGGAAACCCTTATTTTAATATTTTACATAAGCTAAAAGTAACAACTTACATGATTATATATATCACGGACGATTAAATCAAACATAAAAACCCTAAATTTTTAAAACACACACACATATGCAGATATCTATGCATACATACATGCATGCACACACAAATACGTTATTATGTGTGTTTTATAATTATAGAAGATAAATAGTGACAAGTCATCCATCAAGTATCCATGAGCTGGTTAATGAGAGGGAGGATCTTGGCCTTGCTTAAGGGTTTTTCCAAGCAATGGTTAAGTCCAGCTTCCATGAAAGCTCTACGCTCCTCTTCATTGTCAGCCAGTGACGTCACCCCAACAATCATTGACTTCACTTTCATTTCTCTTAGACCATGATTAACCAGGGTCTCTTAAGGTGGGGTTCTTAACGTAAAATTTGTCTTTTTAATTTTTTTTTTTTTTTTTACATTTTTCCCGCTAAGAGACGTCTCTTAGAGTTCCTATTTAAGAGACGGTTCTTAGCTTTTCTTAGTTAAAAGCTAAGAAACGTTTCTTAGAAAAGCTAAGAACCTCAACTTAAGAGACACCGTTGTTCCTGCTCTTAGCTTCTTAGTTGTCTTAATAAAACCAACAAATTAAAGAACATAAGAAGGTTTACATTATTTAAACGAGGATATGTCAATTAAATAATCTGTTTATTTTCATAAAATTAAGATTATTAATTGTACCGAAACTCCATCCCTCTCGGGCATTTCTTTATCCATTAGGATAAGGTCAAAACATGAGTTGCCGTCACGGTGGATGACTACTGCCTCCTCACCGTTATTCACTGTCTGCGAAGTACACCCAATCGCTTTAATGATCTTCTCGTGAACTTTAAGGTTTAGTGGATCATCATCGACGATCAACACGTTTAGTTTCTTCTTTATTTGCTCGATATCTCCCATGGATTTTGCTGCCATCTTCGATCTTGTCTTCGAACAATCTTCACACAAGAAGAAGCTAATTAAGAAAAAAAATGAAACATGCAGTATGGAAATTATAACTTACAAGTGTTCGCATGCATGTGATTATCATTTGAACAAAAAAAGAAACTTGTAATTATCTTCTTGCATGCATGGTTTCGTGCTCGTACATAATTGTCTGTATATGCATATGTGATCTAGAAAAGATTAGAAGTGGCTTACGATTTGGATTCTAAAGAAGATCGTGAATTGTTGATCGAAATTTATAGTTCTAAAAGGTGCAGAAGCATATTTTCACGTCACTAAAAGAAAAGCAACTTTTTGCATGATTGTTGCTAGAATGCAATCTGCATATTTTGCAACTGAGTTGTTTTAACAAACAAATATGAGAACAATTAAATCAAAATGGTGAACAAATACTAAGAATACATAAGATAACACAAGTGAAAAATATCTTTAATTAATTCATCTAGATCATAATCAGATTATGTATATGTTCTTTTTACATATTAGTTTCTTTCGTATTCTTTATAAGGAAAGTAAAGAAATTATCACTTTCATATTCTTTACTTATCAAAAAAAGAAGAAGAAATAATTTTGTTTGAAATTTAGGCATAAGAAATGTAATGAAAATTAGATACTTTTCATTATGTTGTTTGTTAGGTTAAAGGTCTTCTTCCTGTGAATGGGATCTTTATCAAATACATGTGCTTAGATATAAATAAAATATTCTCATGGAGCATAGAAGTTATGTTTAAGCATATTAAGCACAAAAAAAAAACTTAATGCGTCAAAGCAGTGTTCACAAGCTAAGTTCATAAGTTCATAACGGCTTCTTGGAATTTATTTTTAGCTTCTAATTTCTTATGAAAAATGTGCTGTACGTGCAATCGTGGAAAATAGAAAATAAAATCATAGCAATTAATTTATTATGAAAATTGTCTCGTAAAGTCGTGGAAGATGAAAAATATAATAATACTTGAGATATTTTAAACCTTATGTATTGTGTTATTATTTGTCTATTGTTTTTAATATGGTGTGTTTGTTTTAAAACAAGTATACATTTTCTAAAAATGTTTACATATATATTTTTTTGTAAAAATGTTTACATATTTTGAAGGTACTTTTACCCAAAAATAAAAGTTAGAAAAAAATCGATGGGATATGGTATTCAATTTTTGTTTTGTTTTATATAATGCAAAGGGACTTCTGCTCACGTTTCACATGAAATCTTACAGACAGCGAATTTAAAAGCTTAAACTAGATTTTAACCTGCACCGTCCATGCAGATATTTTTTATTTTATAAATGTATTAGATACTATTACAAATGTTATAAATATATAATTTTATTTAAGTGTTTATATTGTGTAAATCTATAATATTATTGTTTATATTTCTTATTCAATATTATTAATATATAGTGATTTATTTAAAATATTTTACTTTGTTATTAATTTTATTACTTACTAATATATTTTCGAGTTAAGTACAATAAAATAATCATATGAAATAATCAAATAAAGAACCTTTTCATAATATGTTTTTTCTTTAATTTATAAATTTTATCCCACCTTATAATGGGATCAACCTTTTTCATTCATATGTTTTTTCAAGCTACAAATTTCCTCTTTTAACTTCAGCACTCTATTCCAGAAACCGTCATCATCTTCCCACTCATCGGGTTCCTTTAGTGAAAGACTTGTGTTACACTCAAGCTTCGTTACTGCATGGAACTCTTGCAAAGAAAACTGGAGTGGTCTCTTTGAAAAGACAAACCAGAGCTCGTGCATTTTATAAGTAGCCAACTCCCTACACAAGAAGTTGTGTATCACTCTTGCGGAGTACTTAAGACCAACTTCATGCAACTTAAAAATCTGTGAAAAAAACAAATCTTTTTTCACTTCTTTCAACTCCTTTGACAGCTATGTATTCAACAAGTCCATAACATGGATCAACCCCGCAGTTGTTGTTGATCTGACTAACTTGGGGCTATTCACCCTCCTTAAAAAGCCGCTTTAATAACTCGGCATACCTACAAGCCATAAAGCAGAAACATAGAAATAGAAAACCAACATGTTAAATTATTATAGAAATCACACAAACAATGAGCAATACAAAGCGGGTTTACATCCAAAGTCTACATTTTGTATAGTATGTGTTAAACCTAGGTCTAACTTCAAAAAAAAAACAATAATCTGTGCAATTGATCAATAACCAAAGATGTTCTACATAAGACATTACTATCGAGACTCTACAAATGTATTGGTGAAGACAAATTTTCCCCTTTACAAGAAAACTATATCAAAACTCTACAAATACAAATAAAAAAAGTAACATGCATGACTAAATCGTAGTGTATAAATGATTAATCAACCCATACAACTAATTTAGTTTAAGAAAAATGACAAATCGGATTATAAAAGTCTAGGGTTAGAGAATCAATGAAGTAAGCACATACCTAGTGTGAAGAACAGTGGGATTTCGATGAAAACTGATGGAAGAACACTTCAATTTCGTAATGAACTGTCCGAAACACTTTGAGGAAGAACACTTTGATTCATTGTTTCTTGTGTTGGAACGAACAAGAGGATGACGAAAACGAGATTAAAGACGAGATTAAACGAAAAAAATGAGATGAAAACCTTCAAGAACCTGGAGAATACAAAGAAGATAGAGAAGCCGAAGAATATCGGCGGAGAAGACGAAGAAGATAGAGAAGCCGAAGAATATCGACGTGAATCTAAGGGTTACTCGCCCTTTGTGTTTTTTTAATTCTATTTTAATTATAAATAAATTATTTTATTATCATTTTTTATAATTATAATTTTAATAATTATTTAAGTTTAGGGTATTATGTTGTTCACAAGAATGAAAATTCTAGTTTCTTAAATAATTTTCAAAAAATCTTATATTGACATAAACCTAAGTTTTACGTGTCTCATTTTTCCAATTTTCCTTATATATAGTTCACCACGATATGACACTAGTTAGAAAACTAACTAGTAGACTTCTTTGCGAAGTGTGTTCTAATCTATCAAATATATACTAAGATTCCTTGTTAAACCTCTAAGGCTACAAGGCTTAAACCAATCTTATAACATTCGACACTCGCATATTTATGCTTAAATGCTGTTTAGTTGCCATTTTTCAACAAAATTACTAGCTACCACTTGAATTAATGTAGCGAATATATCACAAATTAATATACAAAAACTTAAAAAATGATGGCACTGGACTAATGCTTTTATCTGTTCATGTTACATTTTCATGAAACCATATTATATATTTAAAATATGTTCTTGAATGTTGTTCATTATAAAGTAGTATTTTCTTTGTTTCATTTTAAATGTCACTTTAACTTTTAATACACAGATAAAAAAAAACAATCAACTTACATATTTTCTATATAAAAACATAATTACTTATATACCTAATCATATTTTAACTAATTAAAAATAAATTATAATATAAAATTAATAAATTTGGCACCAAAAATTAGAAAGATATTTACTTTTTAATAATTTTTTTTTTACACTTATTACGGAACGAATGGATTATTTGATTTCTGGTGAAACAAAAAAAAATAGATAAATATATAGTGGCGCTCATTATCCTTCGTCGTTTAGCTGCTGGATCAACAGTTGGATATTGTCAAATTCTATAGGCTTGACCAAGCACTCGTCAGCTCCAGCTTCCATAAATGCACTATTCTCGTCCTCATTTGACGTCAGTCCCACGATCTTTGACGTCACCCCCATGTCTCTTAGCTCCTTGGTTGCCTATGTGAATGATCAAGCCGGCCCATTAAAGTTTTTTTTCAATATAATATAGTTAAATTACTTAGTAAAATCCATAGATTAAAATGAGTTTCGGGTTCAGATGTTTTTAATCTAATAGTCCACATTCTAGAAACCTAACTGAACTATTTGCACAACATTATACAATATAAATGTGTTAACACTTGGGGTTTGGACTCACTTTCAAATTCCATAAACACATTTAATAAATATTAAAAATTGCTAGACGGTAATTAAGAATTTTATAAATAACTAATGTTTAGATGAACTTATAAGCCACAATTTTGACCAATTTCTCAAAAACAATATTCTGATTTATCGTCTAAATAGATGCATAGATGCCCGTTTATATCAAATTTTTTAGTACTTATTTTGATTATGCCAATTCATTTGAATTTGTTATTGTTGGGTCGGTTTGTTTAACTAAAAGTGATTATGAGGGTACGTACCGAAACACCATCCATCAACAGGCATTTCATTATCCATGAGGATAAGGTTGAAGGATTGCCCCTCGCGGTGGAGGTTCACTGCCTCCTCGCCATTATCCGCCATGTAAGGAAATGCTCCACACATTTCGATGAAAAGCGTGTACAGTGAACAGCACGATCCATCATCATCAACGGCCAAAACATATAGTTTCTTGACGACTTCTTCTTTCTGTTCTTCTTCTTTATGTTCTTCTTCTTATGTTCTTCTTGTTCGTCTTCCTCCTTTGTTTTGCTTCTGAAACAACACTTCACAAACAATAACCAACAAAATTAATTAAAAGTGGCCATATTTGTTATGATATGCTATGTTTTTTTTTTTTTTTTTTTTGATAATCCAGGGTTCCCCGCTTCGCGGATCATTCCCTGGGCCCGGTCAGGCAGCGGTCCACTTCACCCGGGAGGGTATTACCTGGGCCGAAGCCCAGTACCACTAATGGTGACATGGAAGAGGTAGTTCGCCTCCGGCTGGCGTCGAACCCGGAAGCATGACAATTGGCCCCCAAGGCTCTAACCAGTAGAGCTACCTCATCCGTCATGATATGCTATGTTTATATCAGCCATATGTGTGTTTCGTGAGTGATCATATCATGCACGCATGATTTTTGTGTGTACTTTATATACGTATTACATATAGATGATACGACTAGACCGCAACGTCTCTAGACTCTTATGTTGAACTGATGATGGACAACATATCAAAATGATAATATATAATCAAGATGCACAAGAAGAAGACCGAGAAAATGTGTACATGTATACACTAGAATACATCGTTTGACTTGTAGATAATTGTTTAATCAAATGTACTTACAAACATTTTAAGATATGTTACGGGGCCAAATCTCTATGTAGATAAGTAAATAATATACGAGAAAGGTATATGAAAGTCATTGAACATAGTATATATATATATACACTGTGGAAAACAATTAATTCCTCTAGATTACAATCTTTATCATATTTTCCATATTTATGAGGAAAATAATCTAAAATTTATTATCAACTATTAAAGGGAAAAAAACATCCAAGCGTGATAATCTTTTATTTTGACATTTATTAATTAATATATAATGTAAAAGAAATAGTAATATATATATATATATATATATATATATATACTGTTATTGAAATTTTTCATTTTTGATACTAATAATGTTATATTTAAAATTCATTTCTACTAGTCCAACTTGAAAATTTTAATTTCTTGACATTCCCATACAAAGAAAACAAAGACCTCGTTTTTATCCCACTTAATTTTAATTTCTTGCTATTCCCTTACAAAAAAAAAAAACAAAGACCTCGTTTTTTTATCCTACTTAAGTTTAATATTTATCCATTCCCTTACAAAAAAAAAAAAACAAAGACCTTGTTTTTGCATGTAGTATACTAGCTTTTCTACAACACACAACTTCTTCTTTTGCATGTCGGACGATCTAATCGACAACCTAAACTACATAGGAAACTATAGCGCTCAACAGTTAGATCTCGAGCAATCAAGCATTGCCGAATCAAACCAATACGCCCTTAAAGTCAAATAAAATATTGGTTAGTCTAAACATAGCAAATTTGAACTTTCCAGAGGTTTATTAGATGCTTTGAAAAAGTGAATACATATTAAATTAAACACAAAAAACTCAAAAAATGGTAGAATATAATCCACTTTAAACACTGACATAACCAAAGCTTTTTAGATTTCGACTCACGAGTTTTAGCTGCAAAAGGATATAAGTGCACTTTCGAGATCAGAGAGAAAAGAAAAGAATCTTGTAAATTCATTCTACTGTTTTAAAAAAGCTAGGAATGTCAAATGCAAAAAGAAAAGAAGAAGATTTATTCGATTTTTTAGTTATCTGAATGATATCCGAACAACCATCAAAATAATTATTACAAATATAATTGAATGTCTACCATCCAATGTGTAATCAAATCTTAGCTAAGATGATATAAGCCGATGAAATCAGAATTTTACTCGTTTCTGCATAAACTTATCAATTGCAAAGTAAGATATGCTGTATCTTTTTTATGACATATAGTGTTGGACACAATAATATGAAGTACGGGCGCATAACAAAAATGAAATACATCTAATACATTGTATAAAATCTAAGCTAAATACATAGTAGTATATAACATCATTCAAATATTATTATTCTAAGAAAAGTCAACACTTCTAGAAAATAATATAAAGGATTCATAAACGTACAAACCAGCTAGATTCGCGATATATCATTTTCTAAAACATAAACCAGACACAAATATATAGTTCAGTTGACGTTATAATCATATATTTAACTATCACCAACTACATTACATGCATAATTATCCCTATTTAATAGATATAAAAGTTATTTATTTTAAAGTGGATCAGTTGAAATTATGTGTGTTTTAATGAGTAGACTGCTAATTGAATGTATACGAAGTATCCATTTATTTAATAAAAAGAAAACTTTACATTTAGCAAATAAAACTTCATTTACTTCTTTTTTTCTGGTCAGAGCAAACCCTTATTTCAATATTTTATATAAGCTAAAAGTAACAATTTACATGATTATATATATCACAGACGATAAAAATTAAACATAAAAACCCTAAATTTTTAAAACACACACACACATGCAAATATCTATGCATACATACATGCAAACACGAAGACATTATTATGTGTGTTTTCATAATTATAAAATATCTATAAGTGACAAGCCACATCCATCAAGCATCCATGAGTTGGTTAATGAGAGGGAGGATCTTGGCCTCGGTTAAGGGTTTTGCCAAGCAATGGTTAAGTCCAGCTTCCATGAAAGCCCTACGTTCCTCTTCATTGTCAGCCAGTGACGTCACCCCAACAATCATTGACTTCACTTTCATTTCTCTTAGCTTCTTAGTTGTCTAAATAAAACCAACAAATTAAAGAACATAACAAAGTGAAAAGTATTTTAACGATGATGTTAAATAATCTGTTTATTTTCATAAAATTAAGATTATTAATTTTGTACCGAAACTCCATCCCTCTCGGGCATTTCTTTATCCATTAGGATAAGGTCAAAAGATGAGCCGCCGTCACGGTGGATGATCACTGCCTCCTCACCGTTCTTTGCTGTCTGAGAAAGTCCCCCAAACGCTTTGATGATCTTCTCGTGGACTTTAAGGTTTAGTGGATCATCATCGACGATCAACACGTTTAGTTTCTTCTTTATTTTCTCGATATCTCCCATGGATTTTGTTGCCATCATTCGATTTTGTCTTCGAACAATCTTCACACAAAAAGAAGCTAATTAAAAAAAAAATGAAACAGGCAGTGTGGTAATTAACTTACAAGTGTTTGCATGCATGTGATTATCATTTGAACAAAAAAAAAGAAACTTGTAATTATCTTCTTGCATGCATTAATTGTTTTGTGTTTGTATATAATTGTATATGCATACGTATTACACATAAGATTAAAAGTGGCTTACGATTTGGATTCTAAAGAAGATTGTGAATTGTGTTCTAGGAACTTAGACATTGATCGAAATTTATAGTTGTAAAAGGTGCAAAAGCATATTTTCACGTCACTAAGAAAAGCATCTTTTTTACATGAATTTTGCTGGGATGTAATCTGCATTTTTTGCAACTGGATTGTTTTAACAAACTAATATGAGAACAATTAAATCAAAATGGTGAACAAATACAAAGAATACATAAGATAACACAAGTGGAAAATATCTTTAATTAATTCATCTAGATTATAGCCAGATTCTATATATGCTCTTTGTATACGTATTAATTTCGTTAATATTGTTTATGAAAAAAAACTAAAGAAAGGATTTTATTTGATATTTTTGGCATAAGAAATGTGATAAAGATTAGATACTTTTTCATTATTTTGTTTGTTGGGTTAAAGGTCTTGGTTGAACGGTAAAGAAGGCTTTATCAAATCCATGTGCTCAGATTTTGAAATAAAAATTTTCATGGAGCATAGAAGTTGTGCTTAAGCAAATTAAGCATAGAACTTAATGAGCCAACTCAGTGTTCACAAGCTGAGTTCGCAATGGCTTCTTAATTAGGATTGATTTTTTGCTATTAATTTCTTATGAAAAATGTCTTGTACGTGCAATCGTGAAAAAAAAAAATCATAGCAATTGATTTATAATGAAAATTGTCTTGTAAAGTCGTGGAAGATGAAAAATATAATTATACCTGAGATAATTTAAAACCTTATGCATTATGTTATTATTTGTCTATTATTTTTAATATGGTGCGTTTGTTTTAAAACAAGTCTACCTTTTTTTTTAAAGTGTTTACATATATTGAAGGTACTTTTACCCAAAATAAAAGTTCTATAAAATCAATATGAATTATTAGTTACTACCTCTTAAAGTATTCCCAAAGAAAATTTACTAGATTGTGATAAATTTTTAAATGAGTATATGGATATGAATTAAATAAAGTAAGAATTTCAGAATTGTTAAAGTAAAGCTATGCACAAAACTCATAGTAAAAATGGTCACCATTACAATTTGGATAAATGCACATAACATGACACTTCTGTTCCTAATAATTCATATGATATCCCAAATTACTAATTAAATTTTTTTTTGACTCATTAGAACTTAGAAGTATATAGGATGGAGACTCACTAGATAAATAAAATTCAACCTATATGTACAAATAACAAATCCATAACTAAAAGACCCATTGGGTCCAATGCGAACATGGCCTATATAACAATGTATTTGCACACAAGTTACTTATTCTTATAAAAGAAAATGTAAAATTTTAAAAATTGGTAATCTATTGTGGTCCATCAAATAAATGTCAATAGTGGAAGAATACAAAAATTCTATATTTTATAATTTATAATATACTTTAATTTATAAGCAATGGATATAAAAATTTCACCTACTTCACCAACCAGAAATCAATTTTATTATTATTTACATTTCAGTGTCTGCGAAATGCCTCAACACTCTCCTTTAGTACTCTTTCCTTCACATATATGGCGACAAGAATTTTGCCGAAAAGTACATAGACACATATCAGCAATTCATATCCATGTTCATGGATTTTTAACAATGGCGCATCGATCATATAACAATCACTCCAAATATTAAATGATAATTGGCACACATACATGAAAAAAATGACTAAACTAAGCTAATCAAAGTACAACAAGCAGAAACATCAAACCACACATCACCGACAAGAAAAGTCTCTTAATTATGCTGATCAAACTTATTAATCAACAATGCAAAAACTACAAAAGGGAGCCAAGGCCTTGACATTTAAATTGAAATAAATTCACTTAGTTTAGATTCTAGAAGAATCCAAGAGCATGACGGTACTAAGGTTCATAGGGTGCATATACTTGGAGGAACCAGTGAGGATCTGATTAACAATGATCCTATTAGCTTTCTCTGTTGGGTGAAACGCATCCCAAAACGCATATATATCTCTGTTTGGACATAAGTTCGAGATTGGTGTGCATAGTCCTATGCCGTTGTACGGTCCTTGTCCACAACATGCCACCTTTGATGTCACAAACCCTACACACATATATACATGCATATAACGATTCAAATCAAAGGGTATTCACTAGAATATGCATGTGTTTATGTATAGTACTTTTTGTACAGACATAATTAAATGCTTTCAACTACCATCAATATTTTATATCCATGGTTTTATAATACATTGGAGTTAGATAGAACTATTTAAAGACCAGACAGTTATGTTATTACAAAATTCTAATAAAATGATACTGCTATATATACAAACCGACACATATGTATTGAATACTTAGATCTATATGTAGTATTGTTTTTCAAAAAAAAATGTGAAGTGAAATCAATTGTATGCATAAATGTAACAACATGTATGGGAAAAAGATGGTCCTACATAGTGGTCATGCTCATTTATTAATTTTCACGTACGCATACATTCAGACATAACTATATACTACTTCCTAATTATGTCCTTATATCATTAAATCTTAGACAAGCTTGAGTCAACCTCACTGCCACTAGTCAATTCTTTGATTGAATTGTTACTTTTTGTTCTTTAATTCGAAACCAACAACTAAAACCTTATATCAAAATATCTATTATTAAACATTTAGCTATAAGAGATGAGTTATAATTACCGAATTGCTCTGGGTTAGATAGATAATCCATGTTCATTTGATAGGCATTGGCTGCTACAAAAACGTCCTGACCGATCTCAGCATTGATTGATCCGATCAAATTAACTAATTGCGGATTAAACAAAGCGGCTGCAGATTGGAGGGCACCATAGCATTCGCCATTGCGGCTATGCTGAGCCAGTTCAGCAGGTGCACATCCCATTGCACCAGTTCCTGTTACTAGAACCCGTCTTGCACCCAATTCATAGAGTTTCTTTATAAATAAAGACAAAAGAAAATATAGTCATGCATTATGAAAAGATTAAATTATTATCACATATATATTTCTTTAAGAACAGAAATTAATTTTCCCCATCATTTTTAAAATCTTCCCCATCTTTAAAAAAAAAAAAAGTTATGTCCCCTCTTTTCAAGAGAATAATGTCATTAATTACATGGAGTTATAGCGAAATAAATTATTGAGGGGTCATTAAAGGCAATTTCATATACTGAGACAACAATTCAATAAATTAATTGGTAATTCAAGAATCAAGATTCCACGTTTTTACCTAGTTTCGTGTAACACCTCACAAGTTTATTACTATTATATGACAGCATGTCACACTTATATGATTCAGTATTATCACGTGAAAATAAAGTAGAGAAGAGCTGATTAAGTTTTGTTTTTTTTAATTCTTCTTACCCTAAGGATCTTTCCGTATTCGGAAATGAGGTAAACGACGTAGTCCGCTAACGCGAATTGACGAGAACGAGCAGAAAAAGGAATGAGATAGTAGTTGTTCACGAAGTCGTTGCCACCAAGTGTGATTAAGACAAGAGCTTGGTTAACTAGCTGTTGTGTAGCTTCTGGTCCGATCAATGCGCTAACTCGTTGCTGGTACTGTTCGAAGTATTCGAACTGCTTAGATATTCTAATAATGTTTACCTGCCAAACAAAAAAACATAATCTTACAATGAGTTAATATAAATTACACTACTAGCTAGGGCTTTGAACCCTGGTTCTGTACACTTTTAAAAAAAAATCCGAGTTAATATGCATAAATTTATGTATTCTAAATTACTAAACAAAATATTTTATTAATTTTCTTTTACAAAATTGTTTAGAACCCTCGAAAATTTACGATATTCTCTGCTTGAATCGCTAATTTTCAAAAAAAAAGTTTAAAGACCAAAATGACCATAGCTTTACCTAGAGTTTTTTTTTGTTTAGTTTATTGCATTAATTTTTAAAATTTATCGAAGTTGCTTACGAATTGGATTCCAGTGTCGTTGAGGATTCCAATTCCGGCGGAGGCGAAATTAGCACCGACGAGAAGATTTTCTCCGGTGAGCTGCGGGCTAAGGTACGGCAAAGTAGACGGCATGCCAATAGCTTCACCTAGTATAGATAAAAACATTGTTTAAACCATGGTTAGAGATAATTAAAAATAACATTTAAACCATCGTTAATTAAAGATAATTAAAGAACATATAATCTAATAATCGTATGTTAAAGACCGAACTAGGTATGCTTACTGATAATGTCAGGGATGTTGAGGCCGTTAGAGAAACGTCCGGTGGGTCTACGGGTCGGGTAATCGATACCATACGGATAGTTGTCGGCACGCGCAGTGGTGACAAGGTAATCATTGTTTCCATTGTCGACAAGAGAGTCACCAAAGACGTAGAAAGCCCTAGATTTGACTTGTGGTGCAAGAAACGTTACAATGAAGAAGAGTGAAATTAGAAACCCTAGTGGAGAATAATTAATATCCATAGTTATGTGGGACGAGATGATGAATGAGGAGAAAAGATTTAAGTTGACGAATAATATGAGAGCATATGGAGAGTGTTATATAGACACAGTGACAATGGGATATGTAGGTTTCAATCAGTAACGTATATACGTATATATTATATATGTGTGTATGTTTTAATGTGTTTTGCTTTTGGTTGTGAATTTTAATAGAGGCTACCAACTGATACACTATGATCTTGTTTGTTGTTTGGATGTAATAAATGTTGTAGTGGAATCTTTTTTAAACCCTTCAGACTTGATTGAATGTTAAAACTGAATCACATGCAGTGTAGTAAATTTTGGAATAACTAAGAGCATTCGCAATGGTGTTACCCATTGCGGATCCTTAACTATTCCTTTTTTTATTATTTTTTTTTCATTTTCAGATTATTAAAAAAAAAAAAAAATTTAACTAATCGCGGGCCGCCACGTGTCGCGGGGGCCCGCGAACAGTGTAAGGATTCCCTAAGGATCGATCCTTAGTGAGGGGTTTTAAGGATCGAATTCTTAACTATTCATAGGGTCCACTAATTATTTAATTATTTTTCTCTCAAGGACTCCCCCTAATGATCTTGCGTTGCGGGTGCTCTAAGTATCTGCATCTAATGAACGGACAATATATATTTTGAGAAACTAACATGTTAAGACTTACTATTTGATTCTTTTAAATTTTCTGTTGTTCTTGTTCCATTTTGTGTAGTGTTTAAGTGTTTACCATAATCTCAAATCGAGATGTAATGACTAGACTGGGATCTAATGAAACTACATTGTAGAGCCAGCCTTGGGTCCATGTGCAACTACTTGGTTTGTTAAGATGTGTGATATTTTTTAGATAACTTATCCTCTCGCTTTCCTTTTAAGTCATGGGTTATACATGATTCTTTAAAAAAAATTGAATTGATATGTAAAGAAATGAACTAAACAAAGATCATGGTGGCTCAAAAAGACTAAAATGAGTTAAACACCATCATGATGTCAAAATCATTCCATCTAAAAGCTCAAAAATGGAAAGTTAGCTAGATTGGTAGACATTTGCAATCTATATAATTAAAAAAAAAGCTTTACAATAACCTGATGTGGGTTTCTCCAACCAAATGCATCTCCTTAATTAAAAATGTCATCATATTAAAAGTACAATTAAAAAGTAAAAATATAAATTTCATTTTTTAAAGTAAAAATATAAATAAAGCATTCTGGAAAAGTGTACATAACGTTTAAAGCCATTAATGTGAATGGAATGGGTCGTGTTCAATGCCATGCTTCTTAAAAATATCTTTGTGTATATTCAGGTATTGTTCTAGTTTTTTTTTGTGTGTCTGTAATTCCTTTTTGTACTTTCTTTTCTCGAAATGATGGTTATATGCTTAATAATTCGATAAATATTCTCAGTGTTAAGAAATTGTCAAAATACCACTTTCCTTATATCATTTTCAAAAATATCTTAATTACTTTTATCCTTGTTTTTAAAAAGAGAAAAATACACTTCTAACATTTGGGTTAATTAATCTAACACTTAGGGTTTAGAGTTAAGGGGTGGTGTAGGGTGGAGGTAGGGTTTAGAAATTTAAAATTTAGGATTCTAATTAATTTAAAAAAAATTTGCCTTTTAAAAAAACGATATTTTTGAAAATATTTATTTAATGAAAGTAAAAATAAAAAATGATACAAAAAAGTGGTATTTTTGAAAATTTCCCCCCATTAAATTGGCTAAAGAACAAATCTCACATTACATTACCATTGTTAATTAATCACATATTTACACCTTACGCTTGTCTCAGTTTTGTTATCGCATTAAAAAACCTCACATAAGGAGAAAACTCACAAGTTCTGTAAATAAATGATTCGAAAATAAAACTTTTGCTTTGTCTTGTTATTTTTATATGTATTTTTCGATATTAGAAAATAATTGGAGAGAGAGGTACAAGTGAAATTAAAAGATCTACCAACTCGACCAGCTCACGTCTTAAATTAACTTGATGAAGGTACCATGTCCAACTGCATCGTGTAATATGATTTCTGAATAAAACATAAGAATGGTATATGTCATATCAAACCAACTTTTTCTGGCTATTTATTACTTCTTTATATAACCTAAAGGTAAAAAAAAATCAATGTATTCATTTGAAAAGCTATACAGTAAAATTGAATGTACATCGGTAAACAAGAGTTTAACCATATTTCATATAGTGTATTAATTCTCTAGAGATCTTTTAGACTTGACTTGCTATGTGTCATTACTAAAATTTAAATAAAATTTAAATATTTTATCTTAATTTTACATATAATTAATTTAATTATAAGCAAATAATAAAATATAATTTAAAAAAAATTAAATATAATTTAAATTTAAATTTTTATTTATGAATATAGTGCATGAAAACACATAGTTTTAAAATAAAAGAAAAATGAAAACATCTAGCTTGGGCCTAGTTTCTAAACTTATGAAATCTGGTAGTTCAACAAAAAGCCCAGCCCACGATAGTTATATTTGGGGAACAAGCCCATCAACCGAACGGTTCTAACCCAATAAAGAAACCTTAATGCTTGGAATAGTGGATTCAAATGGTAACTTGGCTTGGAACTGGTGATTCATGTCTTTGATTCTGCAAAACACTGAGCTTCACTGGAAAGAACTGCCTCAACAACATTCATAGGTACCTAAACAACACAAGAATTCTATTGTATAAGCTTCCAAGTTAGATGTTAATATCAACAACAAGATTAGTGATATCATGTTCATTAATATTATCAACCTTGTGCAGACATGTGTGCTATGTTTCTAGCTTGAATCTTAGCAAACATCAAGTCTTTCTCTGTATAAACTACCATGTATGAACTGATCAGAGACCAAATCAAAGCAGGTCTCCATCATGAACCTAACTTCCACTCTTCATCTAGTTGTTTCATATTACTAAAAAAAATTCAAATAGTACCATGCAAAGGATATGAATCTCTCTAAACATGTGAATGTTTGCATATAAAATATAGTAAGAAGTATACAAACTAAAGTACTAATCCGCACATGCATGCAATGACATAATAGAATTTTAAAAAAAACAAACAAACAGAGCCAGTTGGGGAAGCAGCCAAACTAGAAGTGGGCTACACATATCAATGTCCCCATTTATCACGTATCTTCCACTGAAGAATCAGTCAAACTTTCTCAAAACTAGAAAACAAAACCATATAATAACTTTATATGATTAACAATCTTCAGAGAAGAATCATTAATTACTTGTTGTCAAAGCAGATCTCAAGCTACACAAATCTAGATATCATGTTAGTAGTCAACTGAAAAAGTTCACTGCAGAAGTCACATAGTGACTACATTGCCCGGAGACTAGTCTAGACTCTTGAGTCTCAGCTTAGGTGACTCGGTTAAACGTGAGAAATAAAGTATAATGGAGGCAGGGACAAAACAAACGGGGTCCATGTGGTTGGAGACTTGGTCTGCATTTTGTAATATTATATACTTCTAGAATGACTATGTACACACACGTAACTTAATGGATGTGTCCATTGACTTTGTTTTGTATCCATCCTGGGTCAAAGTGCTTCTTTAAAGATTCCACTATCCTATTATCCCTTTCAATACAAGGGAAAAAGAAGAAGTCACTTTCTTCATACCTGTTTATATATATACACATGCAGAGTAACTACTCTAACCTCCATACAAATACATCTCATAAACTTACTTTCTTCCTATCTTCCTTTATCTCTGTTCTGTCTAAATAGCACTGAAACATCCTTAAATTCACCTTATATCACTCTTCCAGAATGAATATAGTCATTGAACACAACCCTTCAAGCATAAAGTTATCTGAACTTGGAGTCATGTCATGGCCTAAGTAAGTATCAAACAAGCACATACTATGTTTCTATCCCTCACCTTACTGGTACTAACATGATGAATTTCTATAGATGGTCTTGTCAGCCAGGGAGGTATGCATTGGTGTTTGAAGAAAGAGAGACATGCTATTTGGTGAAGGGAAAGGTGAAGGTGTATCAAAAAGGGTCATCAGAGTTTGTAGAGTTTGGTGCAGGAGACCTTGTGACCATCCCCAAGGGACTTAGCTGCACTTGGGAAGTATCTCTTTTCATCGACAAACACTACAAGTTCGATCCTCCTACGTCTCTATAATCTTTCCTACTTAAGTTTTGGGTTAGTCTTTATCAACAGTAAGCATATAAGATTCTGTATTCAGACAATAAAGTATAGAAGACAAACCAAAAAGACAATGCTTAGGATATGTACAAAGCCTCCTCCTAGATTATGTTTTCAAAATGTGACTTCTTTGTTCAAAGAGACTAAGGTAAGGAGTTTCAGCTCATAGGAGTAACTGTGTCCCTAAGCTTCTGAAAATTCATTGATGGTTAGTGAAACATCATTGGTTTAACAGTTTACATCACAGATAAGAGTTCCAGATTCTTGCTAATGAAACTTGCTAACTTAAGGATTCCCAAATAAACTGATATTGTTCTTTATTCCTAAACGATCATTATCAAAGATTCTTATCATGAGGCCATTGGTTACTATCAATAACAAAAACACATCGAAAGAACCCTTTGAATGATATAATATTAACATGTGAAAGCATATATTCTTGCAGTATTGCTCCATGAGTAGATAAAGTAGAAGAGGATGCACTCCCACATCTAACATACTAAATATCAGTAGCAGTATCTGGTACTCCATCATCAATTATCGGTGCTGATTAAAAAAGAAAACTAAGATGCTCCTTAGGCTGTACAAATAAGAACCATTACACTTTTTGTATTTATAGAAACACAAATCTCTGACAGGCATATATTCTCAACTTACAGAATATCCATAGTTATCATTTGTATGTCTATGTTAACATATACTGCAACGAGCAAATTAATCCTCCAAAAGACATCGTGTCAAAGCACCAGAATGTATTTGGAAGCAGTGATGAATATATTGTTACGCAGACAAGTAGGCAGTAAGAACAATAACAGACACGTCCCAAGAATAATAAGAGATGAGGACAAGAAAACTTTCAGTTTAAAGAAATGAATCTCAAGCCTCAAGCTTGGCAGACTAAACTAGTGTCAAGTGCATCATCTGGTGAGTAAAAGAACAAAAGTTGCAATCCGCAACAAATTTACTGCGGAATCTGCAAGAAAACTCTTATCATCACATTATGTTCTCCATGGGTCTTTAGGTTGGTGTACTAAGAACTACAGTTTCTGAAGAATCTCCTGCATCAAGGAAGCTCCTTGACAATGGCTGCAACAGGAGAAAATCAAGACATAGAAGAGATATGAGTAGAATGAAGATATCTTTTCCTGAAACTAGTACCACAGTTTCTAAAAGGGTTTTCTATTAGTCGAGCTCATACAAGTTATTCACAATATGAATGACATTCCATTTCTAGTTAAGGCAATGTAACTCTGTGAATCCATACAAATGGTTAAGGTTTTCAAATTTTTAATTCAGGTTGAGTGTTTTGTTTTTCTGTTTATTCGATAATGATATGGATTGATGGTTGTGATACTTGCCTCGTTGTGACTGGTTCCAGAGAGAAAGAAAGGTTCCTTCTCCCGTATCCCGCCATTCTCATTAACAAGTCTTTCTAGATCCTGCAAACCAAGCGAAAAAAACAAAAAAAATGTTAAGATATTGAGGCAGAGGTAATCCTTCACTCTAGTCTCTAGTATTCAGTTGCAAAACGGTTCCAACATCGTGAAAATTTTACCTTATTGGTCAATATCTCAAATTCGAGGAGCTCTTCAGTGATTTTCTCAAGGACACGGCGATTTTTCAGGAGCATTCCCTTTGCTTTTTCGTACGCTAAGTCATAAATCTGTAGAGGAATAAGATGATAATAGATAAGTTCTACATTTAGGCTTGGACAATGCTTTAACCAACTGAAAAGCTAAGCTGGAAGAAAAATATTAAAGGCTAGAGACACAGCAGTAGTTATGAAGGTATTGGAAACTAGAGAGTAAAACAAACCTTTTCAACTTTACGAGCCATTTCGTATTCGTGATGGTTTCCCATACTCAAAGCTGATACCTGCTCAATTGAATCGAATAAATCAAACAGGATCAAAAACATGAGTATAAAGTCAATCAGGTTTCAGATGAATCATCAGAATGAGCGGAAATGAATGCAAGATATAATCATCAAAGTTATAAGATATCTCGCATTTTGGTGTTTCAGACAACTAATCTTGGATACTAATGTTAAATATAGGAAAGACGTTTACCGCGTTAGTGGCATAGTAGACTGCAGGACTGTCATCGGGTCCCCAGCCATACTGAAGCACCATGCGTGTTGCAATCTGAGGTGCATGCCGCAGATTATAATCATATGGACGGCACATTTAGTATTTAGACAACAGGTTGGTGCAAAAGAGTAGAAAGAGTTTACCTCTTGCGCTTGTGTTATTTCTGAGGACGAAAGAAAATTTTCTTCTCCAGGAGGAAGAAGCATTTGGGATGCAATGTGAGATCCAAAGCAGAAAACGAGTTTCTTTTCAAGATACGATCTTGATTCCGTATTCCCACTTGCAGAGCCACCACTTGTGACCTTGGTGATTTTTGTGCACCCAATTCCTTCCCAGGAACTAGGCTCAAGCCACAGATTGTCTACAACATCAAAGTTTGGTATTAGAAGTGCGATCAGAGCACGGCCAGAAGCCCAGACAGCATGTGGGAACTTTGTCTCCCTCGTCCAATCAACAGGAGGATTCAAAAGTTCTATTCCATTGCTTATCTGTCCATATGGTTCCATCAGATCAACCACATTCTCCAAATCTTCTTTGGTTAAGTTGAGTCCAAGATGATTAACAAGCATTTTGCCCATTTTATTGGCAACTTTAGTTTTCCGCAACCACCGGGGCACTATATGGCTAAAAGTCTGTCAGAAAAGAAAAAGGAATCACCTTATGAAACCAAGCTCAGGAATTATCAAAAATGGTTTGACAAAAGGCTAAGATGATGATTGTTTACCGCAAACCAGCTAACGTAACTCAGAAGTTCATCTGTGTCCAGAAATTTGCTCCGGAAGGCACTACTTTCGAGAGCCATTGGAACAAGTTTCAGTTCTATCGGTCGTAATAAAGATGTCTTCTCCGAAACCTGAAACCATGAACTGTTAACTAACCAAGATAGTGGAACCAAAGAATACAGAACAACGAAGAGATATAGGAAAGAGCAAGAGAAGAAACATGACGTGATAGAACACTCACAAGCATAATAGAAATAAGCCATCAAAACTTTAAAGGTGTAGAATAAATTAACAGTAGACAAACATATATAAACAACGTTGCACACCTTACGCCAATCCACCAGATCAATGAGTTCTCTGTCCATGGTTTCTTCTGCAGCGTTGTGTAAAATCCTCTCCCTTTCCATTTCAGTTGGACTTTGAAGATGAAATATTCTATCCATACGACCTGGCCTTCTTAACGCTTCATCAATCTGCTTATGATTACGGGTAGTAGCCATCAAAACTACGCCATCCTGCTTCTCAAAACTGCATAATTATAAATTATAAGTTGGATTATATCACAAATGTCAACTGGGGAAAGGAGAAGCTACATGGGTTTATAATGCACCAATTCTTGTTGTATTAAAGGCTATGAATACTACAAATGTGGTCTTAATTTCAATCAACTAAGAATTTGACTCTTACCCATCAAGTTCAACAAGAAGCTGATTAATGAAAGATTCATGATCTTGCTGTTTTGTATGTATGAGCTTCCCACGTACACCAGCAAAGAGGTCAAAATCCTCCACAAATATGATAACAGGTGCCTAGTAATAACAAAGTAAACATCAGAAGATAAGACGGCATGAAACCGATGTTAGATAAGACTCGGAACCTGTTTATCATGAGAGAAAAATTAATATATATGATAATGATGAATCAACAAAACAACATGGGGCGAAGCAGCTAACCAAGTCTCTTGCAGTTTGAAAGAGTTCCCTGACATTCGCGGCACTTTGGCCAACCCATAGTCCAGCCTCCAACTCTTGAGCTTCAACATTAACAACAGGCACCCTCGCTTCGGCTGCTATAGCCAGCGCCAGTGACGTTTTTCCCGTTCCTCTCTCACCAACAATAAGAACTCCCTGCAATGTACAAAAGCACTTCCTATGAATTAATGCTGCTTGGAATTGGACACTGTTTTACACAACCATAACGCAACATACCCGTGGTGCACGGGCACCCATCTCCTGAAATGCCTTCGGATTCTGTAAAAACGCCACAACCTCGTTGATTTCTTCTCTCATAGACTCAATGCTAGCAAAGTTTTGTAACGGGATTGGTGGATTTTTCACTCTCTTCATTCTGTCGAATGCAGTTTTTATAGGGTCGACTCCAGCCCTTCTCTTTTGCTTGATTCTCCTTTTTCTAAAAGTAAAATATGATTTCTGCAAAAAAAAAAAAACAGATTTTGGTAATTAACTGTTAGTGTAACGAACCTGAATGACCAACAAGCATGATTGGTGTAATACTACTGCTGGCTACAAATTGAGAGCGTTGGGGAGAGAGGTATACGGGAAAAGGAAAGTTACATACCACTCTCCAAAATTTCCGCACGTTTGGATCTCGACGGAATGGTCCATAGCCAAGAACTCTTGGAATCTTTCTTTTCAGATAGCGGAAAACATGATACACAACATACCCGTACACAAAACTTCGAATTACAAACCAGACGAACCACTTAAAATCTTCTGTATTGCGAGACCTGAAGTTCAATTCTGCCTCAGACTGCCATTGTAAGTACCATGTCGTGCCAACAGACTGCTCTATTTCTTCCGGCCAAGCCATTCCCAGACGCAGCCTTAGCTGTATAAAAAAAAGTAGAAAATTATTAGAGGAAAAACTAGAGTCATGAAACAGGAAACCAGAATATTAGAGAGAGAGTAAGGTAATACCTGGTAAGGAATGATAAATTCAAGAACTGGAAAAACGACCGCCATCATAATGTCATCGTTTATATTTCTTATTCTCTCTAATAAAATTTCTTTTGCCTGTGATACAAGCGGAGTCTTCCTCAATGCGGTAAAGGCTCGAGAAACCACCCTTGTAAACAACAGAAACTGTTGATGGATACTTAGCTCTGACATGGGTATCCACATCAGATGAACAGAAGTTGGGATTCCACAAGCAAGCATTTTGAGGTACAGAGCATCAAACCCTCCAAATTTCTCAAACTGCATCTCATATTCCTACAACCATAGAAAAGAGTTAGAAGCATAAAACGTAGAAACTTACCAAATAGATAAGGACTTTAATTCGTCTACCTTTAGATCAACGTAGTACTCCTTGTCATCTCCTTTTAGTGCAACATACATTACAGCAAAATCATGCCTAATCCTGGCACTGTCAATCAGCTTCCTTGAAACGGCATATGGAACAGCCATATGGTCCATCTCCCACCTATCTTTGTCTTCATTATACCAAGTCTTTGAAACAACTCTATCTCGATCCAGGAGAACTTGTTCCTTCAAAGAGAAAACAAAACACATCCGTAAATAATTGGTGAGTGATCAATAAATGTCCAAATACGTTTGGCAAAACACACAGATAGACACAAACTTTACAACAAGGTACTACTAAAACTGTCTCATCTTAGGCGTTACAGCTATAATCTCAGTTCCACGGAGATCAAACAGTAAGAGATTCAATACTGGTGTAAACCAGAAAAAGTGTATCTTGCTTGGCCAAGTAAACTGATTTACCTTATAGCTTGTTAAAAAGATAACACATAAATTTGCTGTATTCAATAAAAAGTCTACATAATCTACCAAAACCAAGGCAATTGTTGAGGTTTCCATCATCAAAATAAAGCATTGTACGTATCTGTTGTCTACTGAATTTTCATACCAAAAGCCAAAATTTACCTGTCTCTGCGCAACATATTGTTTACCAAAATCAACATCTTCTAAAAGTTTTTGTTTCAAATCTGCCTTTGCTTCGTCCTGCCACTTTTTCCAACCGTGGCGTAGATGGAGCTGGATAGCTTTCGGAACAACCACCTCCTTCTCTCCAAACATCCACTTCACCTCAGCTTCAGGAAAGCCCTTAACAACTTCACTTTCTGGAGTTTTTAGAACAAAAATCTTTTCTTCACCAAACTTTTTCATACGTCCTCTGATACGATCCTGAAGATTTTTCTGCAGCTTTTTCGATTCTTCAAGGCGTTTTTTGATGCGCAGAGAAAAATCCACTGAATCATGATCGAACAAGGGATCAACCTCCTCTAGTTCCAAAACATTAGGCAGTATCATTTGTTCCAAATGCTTTCTTTGAGCGTTCAGTAAGTCCTGCTTAATCTCATCTCTTGGGAGCTTCGTAACGGAGCTCTCAGGAATACTACAAACAGAAAATCAATTGATTGTGTAAGTGTAACCTGAAACATTTTTGTCGGAGGCAAAAAAAAAGCATATATATGACAAAGACATAGAAAAGACAACAAACATGTACTTAAACTAGGCATACGAGCATAGCAAGATAAATTAGTAAACTAGAAGTGCCTTTTACCATCACCATTAGAAGTGCATGCAATTAGATATCTATCATCAGAAGGTGACCAAACTCTTAGTTAAAGGTAAGGCAGAACAATATTATCTCCACACAAAATCATAGCTAGACATATAATTACCTCTCAGAACCTTTTTGCTTCATTTCTCTGCTGAAGCTCTTAACCAACTCTACACACTCTCTTTCAATGAAAATAAGCTCCCTAACCCCAAAACTCAAAGTCGTTGTCTCTCTCCTTAAAACGGTATCATCAATCTCATCTATTCTCTCCCATATCTTGTTATACTCGCGCTCCAATACATCCACACTTTCTTCCAATCTCTCCACTTTCTCCCTATCACCTTTCCCCAATAGTCTTTCACTCTCTTTCTTCAATCTCAGGGCCTCTTCCACAATCCCATCAGCTCGTTCCATCAACACATATCTCTCTTTCCTAAACTGCCTCAAATCACTATACAACCCACTCATTATCTCTTTCTCAAGCTTCTCCTTCTCCACCTTCACTCCATCCAAAGCCGTTCCCACTTCCTTAACATCTCCGTTTCCCTTTCTGACCTTCTCAACACTCTTGAGCAGAATCGAAACCGTCTCCAACAGTCTCTGAGTATAACCGGAGAACTCATGATCAATTGATTTCAAAACAACCTCTTTTTCAATCAAAGTCTCTTTCTTTTTCTTCCGTATCACATCACTAAGGAAGGGCACAGCTAAAGCTGGAGCTTGAAACGAGTGAACCGGTGAAAATCCGATTGCGATACAAAACAAGGCGTAAACTAAAGGCTTCGATACAAACTGTATTACGCTCTCTCTCGTCTTCGCGCTATACCTAGGCGATGGAACAGCTTTGCTTCCGACTTTAGAGTGGTTCGAGCTCGCGAAACTCCCATGTACGCCGGGAAAACCAAAACAGCCTCTAACGGGCACGATTTTCCTAGATTTATTGGATTCTCTAGACCCGAATCCCCGGTGTTTGACCCGATACCTGGGCTTTAACGATGCTAGACCTGGGCTGAGAGAAAGCGAAGACAACTGTGTGAAAACGGGCGAAGAAGAAGCGGAAATGAAATCCATCGAAGTGAAATTCAAAGGTAGAGTGAAGACATTGATTGACTCGTCGCCGGATTTTGAACTGCTATCGACGCCGAGACTCGAGTGTGAAGGCAGTGAGAGAAGAGAGGTTTATCAGAAGAAGTAGATAGAGAGAAGAACGGTTCTGGTTTTATAAAACAGTATTAAACCGGGTTAATCAAAACCCGATAACAATAACCAATATTTTATACCGTACCAAACATAATCATAAAAATAAACCAGCGGTAGAGAACGGTTAAGCTTTTCTGGTTTCTGATTTCTGGTATAAGGGAAACCGATTATCTTCTTCTTTCTACGTTGATTTGCTCACTCTTTTATTCCGGGGAAAATACAAAAACCAAACACAGACCATTCTACTTCCTTCATTCACTCCATGTCTCGACGATTTGCACAAGATTTGGACTTTTTGTTCATTGTTTATTTCGGGAAGATGCAATCAAACCGAAGTCGTTTTGTGATTTTACTCGAAACCGGGAATGCACACAAGCTGCTCGACAAAAGTCCCCAATGTATCGAGAAAAAGAGTTGTTCGAAAGGAAGCCACGTGGTTCCCTGGCTGTTCGTCTCTATTGCCACGTGGATCTCACGTGATGAAAAAGAAAACAAGGTTCAACCTTTTGCTGTTATAATGTTTTTTCCCTCGCAAAAAACGTTACCTTGTATCTGAATCAACAACCCTAGAATCGCAAGAAGCCTTGAGGGAGAAACGTTACTGGTACTCTCTTCTTCTCCACCATGGATCATTCCTTATTCGAAAACGCTGAGGAGGATGCGCGACTCCACAATCTCGCAAAAGATCACTTCGCTCAAGGAAACCACATCAAGGCCTTGGAGCTAATCGAAGATGCGTATTCGAAGCATGGGAAAGACAACGTTCCAGGAATGTTCCCTTCCCTTCAAGGTTCCATCTTGTACCATCTAGCGACTAGAGAAAAGAACAGTGACATGAAGTTCGCATTTTTGTTGAGTTCTGTTGAAGCCTTTACTGAAGATTTTGAGATACACGCCTTGGCTACTGTTTCACTGTTGGAGATGGCCAAACAGCTTGATTCGGCATTGTATTACAAGAAGGCTGTGAAAGACGCAAAAGAAACTTTATCTCTTTTGGAATCTTGTGGTGAATTGAACTCAGCCAATCTAGAAACAAAAGCTACACTTGAGAATTTACTCAATAAGGCAGAGTTAAGGATCATCCTTGGTTGTACTGGAAAGAACTCTGAGCCAACACTTGAAGAGTCGAAAGAAGTTCAAGACAAGAGGAGGAGTGTCTCCAATACCGCTGAAGGTAAAAGATTGAGGTCATATTGGGCGAGTATGAGTGTTGAAGCTAAAAAGAACTTTATGAAAGTAAGCATTTCGAAGCTTAGAAGTTATGTCGAGAGATTATTTGGCAAAGGGGGAAAAGACGCTTTAGAGGAAGTTCTTGATTCTGCAAGGACAAACAAGAAATGGAGATTCTGGATGTGTCGAACTTGCTCACAGAAATTCTTTTATGTCAAGAAGTTCAGGAATCATCTTGAACAAGAACATGGTGCCAAATTTAAACCTACTACGGCAAAGCATATGCCTCAGAGGGTAACTGAAGTGTGGGCTGATATGATATTGGTTGGAGGTTGGGAACCAGTGGATGCAGTGGCTGCTGCTGAAATGATCAACACTCGGCTAGAGTTTGTGGAAACGTTTGTATATGAGAATGGATGGTCTAAGGACTGGCCTTTAGCTGCAGATGAAGAGCGCAGTAAGTTACTCAAGGAAATCAAATTGCTTCTAGTGTCACTTTGGGAGCGTAAGGTTCTTTGTCTTCCCGTTCTTGAATGGATGCTGGAGCTTCCGCTCGATCATCTTGCAAAACTGGAAGTTACTGATTATACTCTTATAACCGAGAGTGGCCTAGTTGGAACACCTCAGCTTATCTGCTTTTTGGACTGTCATGAACTCAAACGAATTTTAGGCCTTCTCAGACTCATCAAGTTTGAAAGGGATGATGGTACAGATCTGGTTTGCAGAGCTGTGGAGAGATTATGTGGTCGTACTAGAGTTAAAGAAAAGATCGAGTTTGACGAGCAGTTTTCTTCTATGCTTCTGGATAGAAGACTGCTGAGAGGCAAGATTGCTTCATTTGATGATGAAGGGGCAATAGATGTTTGTAAGTATGACTACTACGCCAAGACACATCCTCAGGGCGATGATATCATAACCTGGTTGCTTGACCATCCTTTGATAGATGGGAGCTTTGAGTTTCCCAGGTCTGTCAGGGCACACAATCTTGATATATGGGTGGCTATTCTGAGAGCCATTCACTACACCTGTAGGGATTGGGGAACCAAATATGTAAGGAAGTTGGAGAAGTTGTGTTATTATAGAGCTCTTATTGACGCCAAAAACTTGTGTACGAGCGAAGATGAAAGGAGAAGGATTGCTCCGGAAAGTGAAGGGGGGGACGTATATGCATCTCTTCTAGGTGACATGTGTGAAGAGTTAAGTACAGACGATGGAGATTCTCACAACGGAAGACAATTCGTGTTTGCAGTACGGGATATTCTCGAAGGAGCATCGCATCCCACATTTGATTTCGACGATCTAGAAGCTTCCCTGGATGTTATACATGGGCATCAAGATCTCAGTGATGATACGGTGTTAAAGTCCATAGACCGTCTGAAATATGTGGTCTCCAAGAAGGTTCATTCCTGATCTGAGTTTTAATTAACCATAGAATAAAATAAGTAAATTGTTACCGTAAAGTTATCCATTGACTTGCAGCTTCTACTAGCCGATTCAAAGATTTTAGTGGTTGAAGATTCAAGGATCAGTTTGCTAAACGAGCTCACCAGGCTTTCTGCTTTTGACTACCGGTCGTATATCCTTAACTTGCTCAAACGGTTCATGAGGGTTGGTTTGAAACTTTGTTTTATTAGATAGAGTTTTCATCCTCGGTCTGGTTTTCTCTTTGTATGTACCTTATATTGTGGCTTACGTCTCTTCTTCTAGGAAGAGTTAGATGGACTTGTAAAAATGGACGCCAAAGCCAAGGCAGCTGCAGCTGAAGCAGATCTTTTATCCAGGGAAGAACTAGAGAAGACAAAGAAATCAGGGTCAAAGAACAAGAAACGTGGAATCATCAAGGTTGTTGAAGATTTATATTATGTTACTTGCTTCTCTGATTTTTCGGTTATTCAGTTGTAAGAACGAATGGTCTTCATGGCGTAGCAGAGAACTTCAACGAGCACGTCTACTGATATTGAGCAGAATGTGGAACCGTAAGTACCTATCTTCTCAAGATGAAAATTTTGGTTTCGCAAGTTGATAAATGTTTGAAGGTTTTCGCTGAGTACAACGTGTTTCTTCTTACCAATGCCTAGTGAACCGAAAGTTACTTCTCCATCACTAAAACCCGTGGAAGAGGACTGTATGGAACCAGAAGACATTCTTTCAGGTGAACGGGGTCCATTGGATATTTTAGCCAACACTGACAATCAAGAGGAAACTGCTAAAGGTGACTCGAATTGTAAAAAAGCTTCTCAGTTGACGAATATTCTAAACTACTTTGTTTTGAGATGCATAATTTTATATTTCGTTAACTTGCCATCTTCTAGATATGCAAAATATGCCTGGAGAAGATTTACTATCGAAACATATGGAGTCACCACAGGTTGCAGCTTCAACCAGATGCAATTTAGCTCTTGACATGACACTGAAGGTAAAGCATGAAACAACAAACATAACATTCAAAATCTAAACTCGTTCTCTATTTTTGTTTGTACTCTTCACTTCCTTACTCTTCTATATATTATTCTGCTATTGCAGGCCCTTTGTAACATTAAGGTTCTCAAAGAGTATTTGGTGCCCTATCGGCATCAATTTGCTGACAACCAGGAAGGACAAGTTCCTTATGCATTACGAGATTTCTTTACCGCTTTTGTCTCGAAGCAGATAAAAGAAGAGGGAATCTACAGTTACCTCCTGGGAAACTTACTTACTTCCCTAGAAGAGGTTCATTCAATGGTTTGTGCAGATAAACTATTACCTTGTAAGTTTATTGACTGTTGTGCTAAATATCATTCTGATTCTTTACCATTTCAGTCAAAGGATGCTGCTGAGCTACTCGTATCCATCCTTGAGTTTTGGCCTTGCTGGAAAACTCCAGATATAGAGAGCTTCGTAACTCATCTTTTTACACTGGAAGAATATGAAAGAATGAGTTGTAGCAAATGCAGAAAGAATCCAAATTATCCAGAGCAAAGTTCGTATGGCGTTGTTATGGCTGCAGATTCAGTCAGAGACCTAAAGGTATGTTTCATTTATTTCCCTTTTTATCTTTCCTACAGAAACTGATAGTACCCTATAAAAAGTTGTTTCTGTGATTCCATATATAGTGTATCTTTGGTAATATAAAGCTTGAGGACATCCTTAAGTTGATCCGCATGGAAGATAAGATGCTATGTGAAGGTTGTGGAACGGCAAACTTTGTTCATCACATTATAAGTAGATTCCCGCCTGTCTTAACAATTGGTAAGATGTGACCATCCATGACTATGATCTTATCAACTCATTTCATTTATTATAAGCTATGATAAAACAATGTTGGGTGTTTTGTTGGTTTGCAACATTAGTGTTGATATGGGAGAAAAACGAAACTCAAAAGGAAATTCACGAAACAACAAAGGCTTTGGACTGGGAGATAGATGTCAGTAGGCTATACGAAGGCTTGGAACCAAACACAAAGTACCGGCTTGTGTCAATGGTAAAATCAGAAAACAAAGTCACAAATGTTTGTCTTATTGTTTCTTGGTTCCAGTGTCAGAATGTGTAATGCAGGTTGGTTGTGGTGAAGAAGAAGAATACATCTGCCTAGCTTATAAAAAGAACCGGTGGGTCAGTTTCAGACATGAAGCTTTAGCCAAAAAGGTAAGAGGAAACATTTAAATTTTGTCTTTCTCGAGTTGAAATGTGAACTTAATATGTGTGGTTGTTGATCACAGGCTGTTGGTAGCTGGAAGAATGTGGTCAGGTTCTGTGAAGAAAGGAAGGTTCGGCCAGAGATTCTATTCTACGAAGCTGTGTAATCACCAAGTAACAAAGTTAAATCAAATAGGAATGTGAAGTCAGTTTTATTCATACGTTTCAAACCAAAAGTTTACACCACCAAAAAGAAAAGAAAATTATACACAAGATAGAGAGCGTGCCAAGCGGTTCAAGTTTGCAATTATAACACAATGTTAAACCGGATTATCTAAACCGAATAACAATATTCTGTTTTCTACCGTAGCAACATAATAACAACACTAAACCGACGGTAGAAAACGGTTAAAAGCTTCCGGTTACTGATTTGAGGAAAACCGATCATCTTCTTCTTTTTAAAATTGATTTGCTTCACTCTTTTATCCCGGGAAAACACAACAAGATCAAAATAAAACCATTCTACTCCTACTCTCAATCCACTTCTTCCCCCGAATCACTCCATGATTCAATGATTTACACAACTTTTGGGTCTTTTTGTTCACTGTTTATTTCGGGAAGATGCAATTAAACCGAGGCAGTGTCTTGATTTACTCGAAACGGGGAATGCACACAAGCTGCTCGACAAAAGTCCCCAATGGATATATCGAGGAAAGAGTTGCTCGAAAAACGCCACGTGTTGGATTTCCAGCTACAGCGAAAGGAAGCTACGACTCCCTGCTGGTTCACGTGGATCTCACGTGATAAAGAAAGGTTCAACCTTTTTGCTGTTATATTGTTCTTTTCCCTCGCAAAGAACGTTACCTTGTATCTGAAGCAACAAATCCTAGAATCGCAAGAAACCTTGAGAGAGAATCGTTAACTGGTACACCATGCGTCCTGCCTTCTTCAAAATCGATGAGGAGGATGTGCGGCTCCATCAGCTCGCACAAGGTCACTTCGCTCAAGGAAACCACATCAAGGCCTTGGAGGTAATCGAAGATGCGCATTCAAGGCAGAGGCAAGATGACATTCCAGGAATGTTTCCTTTCCTTCAAGGTTGCATCTTGCACCATCTAGCGATTAGAGCAAAGAACAGTGACATGAAGTTCGCATTTTTCTTGGGTTCTGTGAAACCTTTCAGTGAAGCTTTTGGGATATACGCCTACACTTCGGATTCATTAATGGCGATTGCCAAAGAGCTTGACTCGGCATTGTATTACAAGAAAGCAGTGAAACAGGCAAAAGAAAGTTTATCTCTTTTGGAATCTTGTGGTGAATTGAACTCGCTCGGGCTAGAATCGAAACGTGTACTTGCGAATATACTCAATGATGCAAAGTTAAAGATCCTCAATGGTTGTACTGGAAAAATCTCTGTGCCAGCACTTGTGGAGTCGAAAGAAGCTCAAGGCATGATTAGGAGTGTCTCCAATACCGCTGAAGGTAAAAGATTGAGGTCATATTGGGCGAGTATGAGTGTTGAAGCTAAAAAGAACTTTATGAAAGTAAGCATTTCGAAGCTTAGAAGTTATGTCGAGAGATTATTTGGCAAAGGGGGAAAAGACGCTTTAGAGGAAGTTCTTGATTCTGCAAGGACAAACAAGAAATGGAGATTCTGGATGTGTCGAACTTGCTCACAGAAATTCTTTTATGTCAAGAAGTTCAGGAATCATCTTGAACAAGAACATGGTGCCAAATTTAAACCTGCTACGGCAAAGCATATGCCTCAGAGGGTAGATGAAATGTGGGCTGGTATGATATTGGTTGGAGGTTGGGAACCCGTGGATGCAGTGGCTGCTGCTGAAATGATCAACACTCGGCTAGAGTTTGTGAAAAGGTTTGTATATGAGAATGGATGGTCTAAGGACTGGCCTTTAGCTGCAGATGAAGAGCGCAGTAAGTTACTCAAGGAAATCAAATTGCTTCTTGTGTCACTTTGGGAGCGTAAGGTTCTGTCTTTTTCCGTTCTTGAATGGATGATGGAGCTTTCGCTCGATCATCTTGCAAAACTGGAAGTTACTGAGCATACTCTTGTAACCGAGAGTGTTCTAGTTGGAACACCTCAGCTTATCTGCTTTTTGGACTGTCATGAACTCAAACGAATTTTAGGCCTTCTCAAACTCATCAAGTTTGAAAGGGATGATGGTACAGATCTGGTTTGCAGAGCAGTGGAGAGACTATGTGGTCGTACTAGAGTTAAAGAAAAGATCGAGTTTGACGAGCAGTTTTCTTCTATGCTTCTGGATAGAAGACTGCTGAGAGGCAATATTGCTTCATTCGATGATGAAGGGACAATAGATGTTTGTAAGTATGACTACTACGCCAAGACACATCCTCAGGGCGATGATATCATAACCTGGTTGCTCGACTATCCTTCGATAGATGGGAGCTTTGAGTTTCCAAGGCCTGTCAGGGCACACAATCTTGATATATGGGTGGCTATTCTGAGAGCCATTCACTACACCTGTAGGGATTGGGAAACCAAATATGTAAAGAAGTTGGACTACTTGCGTTATTATGAAGTTCTTACTGACGCCAAAAACTTGTGTACGAGCGAAGATGAAAGGAGAAGGATTGCTCCGGAAGGTGAAGGGGACGTCCTATATGCATCTCTTCTAGGTGACATGTGTGAAGAGTTAAAAACAGACAATGGAGATCCTCCCAATGGAATACAATTCGTGTTTGCAGTACGGGATATTCTCGAAGGAGCATTGCATCCCACATTTGATTTCTACGATCTAGAAGCTTCCCTGGATCTTATACATGGGCTTCAAGATCTCAGTGATGATACGGTGTTAGAGTCCATAGACCGTCTGAAATCTGTGGTCACAGACAAGGTTTGTTCCTGATCTGAGTTTTAGTTAACCATAAAATAACATAAGTAAATCGTTATCGTAAAGTTATCTATTGACTTGCAGGTTCTACTCGTAGATTCAAAGATTTTACTGGTTGAAAATTCATGTATTAGTTTGCTAAACGAGCTCACCAGGCTTTCTGCTTTTGACTACCGGTCTTATATCCGTAACTTGCTCAAACGGTTCATGAGGGTTGGTTTGAAACTTTGGTTTTCATCTTCAGTCCGGTTTTTCTCTTTGTATGTACCTTATATTGTGGTTTATGTCTCTTCTTCTAGGAAGAGTTAGATGAAATTGTAAAAATGGACGACAAAGCCAAGGCAGCAGAAGCAGATCTTTTATCCTGGGAAAAACAAGAGAAGGAGAAGAAATCAAGGTCAAAGAAAAAGAAACGTGGAATCATCAAGGTTGTTGAAGATTTATATTATGTTACTTCTCTGACTTTTCGGTTATTCAGTTGTAAGAATGAATGGTCTTCATGGCGTAACAGAGAACATCAACGAGCACGTCTACTGATATTGAGCAGAATGTTGAACAGTAAGTACCCCCCCTTCTCATATTTCAGAAAAAAAAAAAAAAACACCCCTTCTCTAGATGAAAAAAATGGTTTCGCAAGTTGATAAATTTGTGTGAAGGTTTTCGCTGAGTACAACGTGTTTCTTACCAATGTTTAGTGATTCTTCTCCACCACTAAAACCCGTGGAAGAAGACGGTATGGAACCAGAAGATACCCTTACAGGTGAAGGTGGTCCATTGGATATTTCGGCCAACACTGACAATCAAGAGGAAACTGCTAAAGGTGACCCTGGTTGTTAAAAAAGCTTCTCAATTGACGAATCTTCTAAACTACTTTGTTTTGAGATGTTCAATCTTTATTTCTTTAACTTTTGCCATCTTCTAGATATGCAAAATATACCTGGAGAAGATTTACTGTTGAAACATATGGAGTCACCACATGTTGCAGCTGCAACCAGATGCAATTTAGCTCTTGACATGACACTGAAGGTAAAGCAGGCACCAACAAACATAACATTCTAAATCTAAACTCTCGTCATGATTCCAGCTCGTTCTCTATTTTCGTTCTGTTCTCTTCACTTCCTTATTCTTCTATATATTGTGCAGGCTCTTTGTAACATTAAGGTTCTTAAAGAGTATTTGGTGTCCAATCTGCATCAATTTGCTGACAACCAGGAAGGACAAGTTCCTTATGCATTACGAGATTTCTTTACCGCTTTTGTCTCGAAGGAGATAAAAGAAGAGGGCATCTACAGTTACCTCCTGGGAAACTTACTTACTTCCCTAGAAGTTCATTCAATGGTTTGTGCAGATAAACTGTTACCTTGTAAGTTTATTGACTGTTGTGTTAAATATCATTCTGATTTTTTTTTTTACTCATTTCAGTCAAAGGATGCTGCTGAGCTACTCGTATCCATCCTTGAGTTTTGGCCTTGCTGGAAAACTCCAGATATAGAAAGCTTAGTAACTCATCTTTTTACACTGGAAGAATATGAAAGAATGAGTTGTAGCAAATGCAGAAAGAATCCAAATTATCCAGAGCAAAGTTGTTATGGCGTTGTTATGGCTGCAGATTCATTCAGAGACCTGAAGGTATGTTTCACTTATTTACCTCTTTGTAGTTCCTACAGAAACTGGTAGTGCCCCCTTAGAAAATTGTCCTGTGGTTCTGTATATACAGTGTGCTTTTGGGAATATGAAGCTCGAGGAGATCCTTAAGTTGATCCGCGTGGAAGATAAGATGCTATGTGAAGGTTGTGGAACGGCAAACTTTGTTCATCACATTATAAGGAGATGCCCCCCTATCTTCACAATTGGTAAGATCTGACCATGACTATGATCTTATCAACTCATTTCATTTATTATAAGCTATGATAAAACAATGTTGGGTGTTTTGTTGGTTTTGCAACATTAGTGTTGATATGGGAGAAGAACGAAACTCAAAAGGAAATCCACGAAACAACAAAGGCTTTGGACTGGGAGATAGATGTCAGTAGGCTTTACGAAGGCTTGGAACGAAACACAAAGTACCGGCTTGTGTCAATGGTAAAAATCAGAAAACAAGGTCACAAATGTTTGTCTTATTGTTTCTTGGTTACAGTCTCAGAATGTGTAATGCAGGTTGGCTGTGGTGAAGAAGAAGAATACATCTGCCTGGCTTTTAAAAAGAACCGGTGGGTCAGTTTCAGACATGAAGCTTTAGCCAAAAAGGTAAGAGGAAGCATTTAAATATTGTCTTCCTCGAGTTGACTTAATATGTGTGGTGATGCCACAGGCTGTTGGTTGCTGGAAGAATATGGTCAGATTCTGTGAAGAAAGGAAGGTTCGGCCAGAGATTCTATTCTACGAAGCTGTTCAGTTAGATCAAATAGGAATGTGAAGGAAGTTTTATTCATACGTTTCAACTCATATTACCTTTCAAATTTTCAAACCAAACGTTTACACCACCAAAAGGAAAAGAAAATTATACACACTCTTTTTTTTTTTGTTCAAGTCGCAGAATGACTATACATTTCGTCTACAGCACTAAGATTCACTACTTTGTTGTTATTATACTTCTTCTTCGTACTGTCTCCTTCTCCACCGCTTCCACCGCCGCAAGTAATCGAAATCTCACATCCAAACACGTTGCCAAAACACGAGAACAACCCTTTTTTACCTTCTGCGTTTCTCCTCCGTTGCTTCTCCTTTCTCCTCCTCCTCCTCATCCGCCTCCTTCCCCCTCCTTTCCCGCTAGATTCATCGCTCGATCCACCCGCTCCGCCCGCACTTTTACCTGTTTTCTCTGCTCTCCACCTCTCAACTCTATGCTCAATCCCTTCCGTCTTCCCTTCAAGTATCGAACTCGCGTCCTCCTTACCCGCAACCGCATTAACCGTTGTTTTCTGTCTATTATAAAGCCCCTGAGCAATCGCAGCCGCAACCACAGACGCAGATGGTCCAATATCAGAGCTACAAAGAGAACCATTCACCATACTATCAACCCCACCACCACCTCCACCTCCACCACTACCACCTCCTCCACCACCGCCGGGAACCACCCCTGTTTTCACACCGTAATCATTAGTCGACGTGGTTAAATCCGTCTGATCACTATTCGTACGACGATGCATCATCTTCCCACCATCTTGATGATCTCTCTTACTATCTCTTCGACTTCCATCAAAAACCTCAATAGACAACGGCATACTCCGTTGACCACCGTCAAGAAGCGCCACACCTAACCTTAAAAAGCCTTGTAGCCTTCCTGAAGGACGACGGATCTGAAGCGTCACGAGCCTCATGTTGTTATTCCCTCCACCACCGTCGTCACCGTCTCCGAAGCCAGACCAAGGAGCGAAGAGGTCGCTCAGGAGAACGTTCACTGTGCCGACAAGCGCGTCTTTAGCCCAAGCCGCCGCGTAAATCTCGATGACTATAGCTGATGCGTCGACGTCGAGGATCTTGTCGTTGACGCGAAACACGAACTTCTCGTTCCAGATAGGGTTAGCTCGGTTTGCTTGGTCGACACGTGTGGTGAGTTTTCTCATCGGGTCGGTGTTGATCCACGCGACGGAGTAGGTTTTCATGTTTCTTGAGATAGGGGCTAGGTCTTGTGCTGAGATTAAGTTGATTTCGAGGACAGGACATGCGAACTTGAGCCGAACCATGTTTTTTTTTTTGTTTATTGTGTGTTCTAAAAAACCTAAATGGATTCGTTTAATCTTTCGCGAGAAGCGTGGGATGCAAGAAAGGGTTAACTTCCTTGTGTTTTCACTCGTCTCTCGTGAATGATTATACGATCAAGTTGAGAAGAGATTGAGAAGGAGAATAAAAAGGAAGGAGAGAAGAAGCGTGAGATTAGGGAGAAGCTTGTGGTTTTTAGACATGATAAGAACTCGACCGTTGGTTTTTTTTTAACGAACTGTTTTTCAACGGAAGTTTGGTTATAAAAGCTGGAGATTTGAAGGACTCTTTGACTCTTTGATTTTAAGAGTTTTGACTTTTTGTTGTAATGAAAAAACAGAAGATCTTTCTGACAAAAGATAATTAGTTCCTGTCATAACGAATTAACGGTATTTTACGAAGGAATAGAGGAGTTCTGTTATTTTCTAGCTCTTTATATTTTCTTTTGTAGTTTTAGTTTTTTTTATAATGAAGAGATTCTAGGGTTTTTTGTATACATATCCTTGCATGGCTCTTTTATTAGCTTTGGGTTCAGTTTCAGCTTGAAGAAATTGTAGATTTTTATACCATATCATTTTATCACCAATCTTCTAGCTAGATTCACTCCTCGGATATTTTAAGTCTATGTTGTTTCATGTTTAGGAAAATTCAAATAATTAAAAGTTCAATTGGTGTTGTTGGTAACAAGATATGTAATAAATAAAAATGATTTGTCCAGTAGTGTCACATACAACAATTGGCACAATCACATCGGTTTAAAGGCTAGATTATAGTACAAATTCAAGCAGTTTAAATACTTAGGTTCGACCTTTTTAAATGGTATTTTGAGTCTTTTTTTTTCATTAACTCTGAGGTTAGGATTCTTAAGTATAATGATGAAGTACATGATCTTTCATCCAAACATCGGATCAGAAGGGTTAATTTGATAAATCACTGTATTAACATCTTATGAATGGCCTTTTACGGCAGATAAGATAACATATACAAGCTATTAGGCTACACTTTAGCATATAATTTTAGTATTGTTGGTTTAAATGTTGGTTATAACTTAAAACTAATAAAAATGTCCACTATTAAACGTGTATAGGTTGACCACCTTGGTAGGTCAGTTTAGTTGAGCGGAATGTTTTATTGTTACTGCTATGTAAGACTTTCTAGACATATGTTACTTGCAAGTGCAGACTGTATAAGTTAGCAAGAAGTAAATTAGATAAATGTTTGGCTAGAAAAGAAAACATTGCCCTATCTACAAACTATTGAGATGAATTAAATATGTAGCCGAATTCAAAAACTCGTAATAATAATACATCTAACGGCTATGATCATGAAACGTTTGAGTATTTATAGGTCTCACGTGTACTTGACCTCACAAGTCACAACCAAATGATACAAATAAATAGACAGGTAGACATATAGGTCGGTTTTTAAGTAGAGATACGTAGACAATATCTAAACTACCACAACATCCATCTCCATTCACCAATATATACTATCAATGAACTTGTTCTTTCCATATATATCTCAAATATGGTTGTCCACTTGATCTCTCCTATCGCACGAACCCTAACCCTAATCTTTATCTCTCTTCCCTCTCTCATCAACACATCCCAACTTGATTACGACACTCTAGTTTTTAGTCAATGTGATTCATCAGACACAAACATCCTCCAAAAAACAACAACCACTCCAACTTACTCGAATCATAATCTCTTTCTTCGTGAACAAGCTCTTTATTCTTTATTACGTAAACTCGAATCAGAATCCTCTCGAGCGAAGTTCTTTAAGACTATAGCTGGTAACGACAAACACGCCGTCTCGGGATGGTTCCAGTGCAGAGAAGATTATCCGAGTGAGATATGCCGTAAATGTGTTAGTGAGCTCCGTAATGTTTCGCCTAGATTATGTGGAAATGCCACGTCAGCTCGTGTTCATCTCCGAGGATGTCACATGGTGTATGAAATCGAACTTGTTGATTCCCCTACCGCTCGTAAGTATATTTGCATTACATGAGAAATACTCTCAAATAACATTAAAAATCAAGTTTTTTTTTCTTTTATTTTGAAAATAGCACAAAATGGAAAGAAATTTAAAATAACTACATTTACATATCTCGGTTTAAGATTAATAGATTACAGTTTAATGGTTTAGTATTTATGTGGTTGGATAGGATTACAGTTTATAATGTAAGGTAGTTAGGTGTTTTTCGATTAATAAATGTTATTTTGAAAATATTTCTTTTTGAATGCTATTCTTTATTATTTATGAGGTTTGCTCTGTTACACTGTATATTACTACTATATTTAATAAATTTATTGCAAGAAATTAATTGAAGGGCTGATTATATATATATATATATTCAATGTGATGTCTCTGAGAAATAGACCAATACGCAAATATAAAAGCTACATATATACCAATTTTTAGAGATTTTTTCCAACACATTTTACTATTATTTTCATTTTTGGAGAAGCTAATCATAACTACAAGTTATTGGAAACACCGGAACGAGGTCTCATCCACAAGATATGTGACGGAGCTACGGCGGAGACGTTCCCCGGATTCGAAGAGATAAGAACGGAGGCACTCACTGCTGCCGAGACAGGAGTTGTTGACGGGCACGGGTTCTACGAGGAAAGCTACAAGCTCCTGCACGTTGTGGCTCAATGCGACGGCCACGTTGAAGCATGTGATTGTGGCGAATGCGTCAGTGCGGCCGCGGCAGCAGCGGCAGAGGAGTGTCCGTGGTCCATTGCCGGTCAAATATACTTGGAAGGTTGCTACGTTGGGTATACATATAACCCGCATGAATATCCCGATGATTCATACCACGGTACGTATGCATGTATGTACAAATTAAATGACTTCTCAACACACTATCACCTATTTGAATATAAATATTAATCAGAAACGATATTTTTATTTATAAACTGATTAGTAAATTTATAATCAAACAAATAAATAGCATCTCGACTTTAGTCTAGCCAAACCCAGTAAATAAAGATTGTATATATATAGTCAATAAACTTTAAAGACCCTAAGGGTCGCGGGTTCGAAACCCCTCCACTCAGATTACCCCAACGTTGGGCCACGCGGATATGGGCTGTGTTGGTAAAGCTCATTTGAATACCCGGAGAGAGGGTCCATCCGTGGGCTGCACCTCCCCTTGGGGATTAGTCTGGGCTCGGCCTGGGATACCCCCAGGTTAAAAAAAAAAAAAAAAAAAAAAACTTTAATTAGATAATAAACAAATACTTTTGTTTTGGCAGAGGAAGGGGGACGTGCAAGCACGGGGAAGTCGTTGGCGATAGTTGTAGGAGTAGTCGCGGCTTTGGTCTTTGTTGCTATTTTCTTTGTGTTCCTCAAGAGCTTGCGTAGAAAAGGAGATGGTAGGTTTAATCTATTATTTATTTTGTTTTATTTAAGTTTATCTAATATAGAGATTTACTCATCATACAAATGAATGTTGGAAGTTTAACAATAGTGTATACCTTATGTTTATTCAATATGTCAAAAAAGAAAAGATATAAATGATGACTGCTAGGAACTAGCTAGTTAACTATATAGTAAGAGATAAATGAGTTGAGTATCTAAAATAATCTTGATGGAATCTTCAAATTTGTATTGCAGATTGTTGAAGAGAAGGTCGACGTCGGAGAGACGTTGGGAATTTTTTTTTGTTAACTCTTTGTATTTGTTAAAGCAGCAGACAAAAAATTTGGTTATTACCATTTGCTTTCACAATTAAAGATATAAAAGCTTCAGCAACGGTTAGCAGAAAATGGCCGAGGTCTTGGTAGTTCAAAATAATCAAATTTCTGAGATACGTTTCTGAGAAAAATAATAAAAAATAGATTAAAAAGAAAAGATAAAAGTATGAGAACCAATTCTTTTTTTTTGATCCAATGAGAGCTAGTTTTTTATAAAGAAATTTCCGGGTCTAAAAACACTCTCAATAAATTCTCCTGGAATTATCAAAATACTTATATAGATATATAAATATTAATATTTTTATTATGAGTTTTTTAATTTTATGGAAAGCTTAAGTCAAAATATTTATATTTGATGGGTTGTGTTCTATAACATTAAAAATTTCACAATTAAATATTAATATTGATGTATACATCATGTATATGTATTTAGACAATCCTAAAATTAAAACTTTTCATCGAGGATACTCTAAAATTGTCTTCTTCGAGTATATGTTTTCTAGTGGTAGATATTTTTTATAATATCAAATTTAATGGCATAACAAATTGCTTTACAAATATTAACAAACTGATCATTTTTACTTGGATTACCCCGTTTAAGAAACTGATATTAAAAATGCTCTAACTGTATTGTTAAATATATGTATTTGATTAACTGCCCATTTGGGCCTCTTTAATAAAAAGAGATAGTTGACCAAAAAAAAGGGAGTATTATATATACTGAAAAACATGTTTAAAGCTTACAGCATCCACTTGTTAGTATCCTATTGGAAATTTATAGACGTGAAATAATCATAAGTTATTTTGAAAATGTAGGAGAATAAGCATATTAATGAATGTATGAGAAATGGCGCTGGTGCGATCCAAATCAAGCGGAAACTGTAGTCTAATGTGACCTTTTAACCGATGTAAAAATTAGAGTATAGTACAAACGACGTTTAAAAAGAAAAGAGATCTATTATACGCGTTTTGGGCTTCTTTAGTTAATGGGCCTACAAACATAGTAACAAATACTACAGTTTCTCTCTCTCTTTTTTTCAAGTAAGAAAGATAAAAAGAATAAAAGATCTAAACAAACAATATACTCCCCCGTAAATCGGATTCTCTGACACTGTGAATGGATCTATTTATTTTTTAGTAATTTGTTTTAGATAATTTTTTTTTCCCTGAGTCTCAGAGAAAAAGTTCGATATCCTCTCTGCATGCAAGTCAATCTGCTTCCTCTACTGTGATTAAGCTACTCAATTTCCAGAATCCACTGAGGTTTTTCTTCTTCTTCTATGTTACGTATTCGTCTCTTCCTTTGTGCATTCTCTTATTCGATTTTGCACTTATTCCGCGAAATCTCAGATTACTTTAGGTCTCTCTCTGTATTAGTTTCGAGATTAGGCGATTTTTTTGGCTTTTGATTAGGCTTCAAACTCCGAAAAGCTTGGAAAACTTTACCCTCGTTGATCTGATGATTCTGCATTCATAGTTTACTGATTCGCTTCGAATCGATTGAGATTTGTTTCAGTGCTTTTTATATTTAGTGAGAGTTTGCTTTGATTGCTGATGCTGATAACGGTTCCTCGGTTTAGTTTAAGTGACCGATAGGACAAAACTAATATTATATATTAATATTATTATTTCGGTTCGAGAATTATTGCTTCGGCTCGAACCTCCTGTATTCAGAAAATAATTAAGAACTTACCTTTTTCACATGAGTTTGATTTCAAATTTCACATCTCTAATGATTTGTTTTTCTTTTTCTTTTTTGTTGTGTGTAAGATGTTTGGTGTGTTAAGTGAACTGGATATGCAACCTCTGTTGCTCACCGACGAGAGGGTACTCAAAGCTTGTGAGATAACAAGGGAACTGAAGATCCCCGATGAGAAGACACTCCCAGTGCTTAGGAAGCTACTCCAAGAGAATGGTGAGAATTGGACTCTTATAAAACTGGATAACTACGCTGCATTGATCGATGCTATCTACTCTCTTGATGAAGAAGAGGATATGAAGCAAACTGAAACTTCATCCAATGGCACTAGAGGGAAGAATGTTGACTCTCCTCCTAGTGCTACTCTGAAGAAGCAAAGCGAAGGTTCATCTAATAGAGGGAAGAATGTTGACTCTCCGGCTACTCTTAAACGAAAATATGAAACCCGTTCTGCAACCTCAGGCTCGTCCACTGAGGAAGCTCAGAAGCAGACACAGACCAGCAATGTTGTCCGCAAGAAGAAATATAAAACCATTATTCGTGACATAACGAAAGGTTCAGAGAGCGTTGAGATCTCTCTGGTGGATGAGGTTGGGACTGATCAAGTGCCCAAGTTTACTTACATCCCTCACAACATTGTTTACCAAAGTGCTTACTTGCATGTCTCTCTGGCTCGAATCTCCGATGATGATTGTTGCGCAAGCTGCAAAGGGGACTGTCTTTCAGCCGACTTTCCATGTGCTTGTGCTCGTGAAACCAACGGAGAATATGCGTATACTAAAGAAGGGTTGCTAAAGGAGGAGTTTCTGGATACTTGTCTTAAGATGAAAAAGGCACCAGATAGCTTCAGTAAGTTTTACTGCCAAGACTGCCCTTTAGAGAGAGATAATGGAAAATGTGAAGGACACTTGATCAGGAAGTTCATTAAGGAGTGCTGGAGAAAGTGTGGATGTGATATGATGTGTGGAAATCGAGTAGTGCAGAGAGGGATACGGTGCCAGCTGCAGGTAACACATTTCTGGGAGATGCTACTTTGGTTTCTCTATGCTGACCACTGCTTCATGTCAGTTACGTTAACAAGCAAAATATATGTTCCAGGTTTACTTTACGCAAGAAGGGAAAGGATGGGGTATTAGAACACTGCAAGACTTGCCGAAAGGAACCTTTGTGTTTGAATACATTGGTGAAATATTGACCAACACTGAGTTGTACGAGCGGAATATAAGATCTACTAGTGAACGGCATACATATCCTGTAACTCTGGATGCAGACTGGGGTTCTGAAAAGGATTTGAAAGATGAAGAAGCTCTCTGCCTAGATGCCACAATCTGTGGAAATATCGCTAGGTTTGTTAATCACAGGTACCAATCAACTCTCCCTATGCTTTGTTTCTTTCGTGCTTTATCTTCTTATGAACTCTACTGTTGATGCAGATGTGAGGATGCAAACTTGATTGATATTCCAGTACAAATAGAGACTCCTGACAGACATTATTATCATGTAAGTATATGATTTCATCACGCTAACCTGATCTTCCTCAAAGCACCAATTGTTAGAGTAATTTTTTTCCACGAGCTTAAGGATATTTTGTGTTTGGCCATGTGCAGATTGCCTTCTTTACCATTCGAGACGTGAAGGCCATGGATGAACTAACATGGGTAAGTACCACGACTAAGCTACCTGGCTAAGAAGTTCTGCGCAACTGTGGAAAATTATATATCCTAAAAACTAATATTTTTGCCATTATATATATCTTCAGTGTTTATAAATGACTCCACGAATTGAGATAGACCAAACACGTCTTCTATGTTCCTGGAATGTTATTCACTTTTGAGTTGTACACATACACCGTTCAATAACCCGTATTTTTTTAATTCGCAGGATTACTTGATAGATTTCCATGATGAAAGTCACCCCGTGAAGGCATTTAGATGTTGCTGCGGAAGCGAATTATGCAGAGACAAAAAGCCAAAAGGTCAGTTATCTTTAGACATCGCCTTCGTTATTAGCTTGCATCCTTAGTATGCACACAGATTCTTGGCTAATTATGCATTATGGTGGGATATATGTCAGGATCTGGAGGCAAGTCGGGAGAAAGAAGAAAGGTTGTTCCTGCTAAAAAACAAGCAGGTGATAAAATTGTCCTAGTCTTCAGACAAGATAGGGCATCAGTTGTTGTCACTGATCAAATAGTTTGTCCTCTCTAAGCTTTTGATCCCATTATGATTAGTGAATGATTCATTTAGTCGTTATGTGTTTACTAACACCTGCAAAATCTTGTAACGCAGGTACCAAAGCGATGGCAGTAAAGCGCAAACGAGGGTGATCATTAGAGTTGTTAGTTTCATTTAGAACATAACCCACCGACAGTATGATCCCATTCTGAGCTGCTTACTTCCAAGAGAGAAGTATTATTGGTTGCAACATTTTTCTTCTTTGGTAAAATGATCTGAATTGAGTAGATTCTTATCAGTAAAAAGCTTACCAAGATTGTTTAGACTGGAATAAAAGTTGTGTTGGGTAACCAGAGAAACTCAGTGTTAATGGTTGTTCTTAGAGACTTCATTGTCAGTGTCAAATATTTTTAACGTCAAGGCTTTCTTATAAGAGATAAATTGGTTATTGATTCCTTTTTAAGGTTTCTAGAGTGATAATTAAATCACGCGACCGGATTTGGCCGAATAAAAAAAGATCATGTGACCGGAAAAAATTGAAGAAGTAAATTAACTCTGATGAAGACCACATTATGACAGTGATTCATTGGTACAATCAATTTTAGTAATTCATTGTTATAATCTGTGTTGCAATATAGGGCTTATTGGTAAGGTTCTTGGGCCCAATAATAGATTAAATTTTGTATTGCATTAATGGGCTTATGGTGAGCTTTTCGGGCCCATAATAACAAATCCAGGTCATCACAAAATAGCTATAGAGAAACCCTAGCATAACAAGATAAATACCGTCTCTCCTCACTGCCGTCGAACTCTTCCCAACGAGAGCCTGTAACCATGTCGAAGCGAGGTAACAATCTCTTCCTTATGTCAAAGATCTGTTATTCATATGTTCGCTTGTTCTACCTTATCCTCGTGTATTGAAAGTCTAGTGATACACTCGTGAGATTCATGTTTGATTGTCGAGTGTAAAGCTGAATCTGCGTTTCCATCAACTTGTACTAACGTGTTTCTGATTAGTTTCAAGTATTACATATATATAACTTTGTCATGAATCATATGTTTAGATGTTGATTTTATAGTGTTACTCATCTGTGATGTTGTGTTTTATTGTTTTTATAGGAAGAGGAGGAACCTCTGGAAACAAGTTCAGGATGTCACTGGGTCTTCCAGTGGCAGCCACCGTGAACTGTGCTGACAACACTGGTGCCAAGAACCTTTACATCATCTCCGTTAAAGGTATCAAGGGTCGTCTTAACCGTTTGCCATCCGCTTGTGTTGGTGACATGGTTATGGCTACCGTGAAGAAAGGTAAACCGGATCTCCGTAAGAAGGTTTTGCCAGCTGTCATTGTTAGGCAGAGGAAGCCTTGGCGCCGAAAGGACGGTGTCTTCATGTACTTCGAGGGTTAGCACTTTTAAATCATGTCTTCTTCATCTGTCTTATTGTTGTTGAAAGTCTAATTAAAAGTTGGTGATTAATTGCAGATAATGCTGGTGTCATTGTTAATCCCAAGGGTGAAATGAAAGGTTAGAGGTTATGTTTATTTTGATTTGAAGTTATCATGTTATCTTGGTAGCTGATGAATCTATGGTTCTGTTTGTGTGTAATGTAATTTATATAGGATCTGCTATCACTGGACCAATCGGGAAGGAGTGTGCTGATCTTTGGCCAAGGATCGCTAGTGCTGCTAACGCCATCGTTTAAGATCTGTCTTTTGTGTTTTTGTTGAACGGTTTATCAAACCTGTGTTGAGGATGTTTTGTTTTTGTCTTAGACTTGTGTTATGCCTTAATCTTGATTCTAGTTATTACTTATATTATGGTTTTGTTCAACATTTATGTTTTGCCATTGAAATTTTAATTTCTGTCTCCAATCAAACAAAGATATGGTCTTCTCTTCTGGTTTAGTTCGCTTAATCTGGATATGCGTTCTTAATAAGAGTTCTTCTTCCTCCTGTTTAGTTCGTCCTTTGATTCTCTTACAGTCTAATTTTTTTATGGGTTTAGATAACAAGTATCGATATCAGCTCGTTTCGGCCCAAAAGAAATTCTAATGCTCGAGATGAAATGTGACTGCCAAGCCCAATGCGATTTAGAAAACAAGTTTCGATATCAGTTCGTTTCGGCCCAAAATATGTCTCTAATGCTCGTGATGAAATGAGATTGACAAGCCCAATAATAAGCCCAATGCGATGTAGAGCGATAATTTATCATTACATTATGTTAATTATTTTCTTTAGCTGAATGGAACCTGTAAAATGCGCCTAATCATATGCTTTAATTTCGTGTACTAACATAATTGGGTACTGGTTGTAGAAAATCTATCACTTTCAATGGATAATATAGATCATAGTTTTTTCTAATGTCAATAGAAAATCAATTAAAACAAAACACATTTAAAACTACAACTAGGTTAGGTCAAACATTATAAAAATGTGAAAATTAAATTTGGGGTAGTGCCTTGACGTAGTAAGCACCGAGCAACACTGGACCAATCAAAATAGAAGCTAACATCAGATGGACCCCACATCCGTTTCATTTTATATCCTCTACGGCAGAGAACATGTATTGACTGTGTATCTCATTTTATAGTCTTCTCAAATATTTCAGGAGAGAAAAAAAGATAGTTTTGTTCTGTTTGGGAAAATCGAGAAGACAAGACATAAACTTTTGGTTTTAGCTCAATCTTTCAAGGGATTAAAAGCTCTTTTGTTCTTGATTTGGTATTGGATTCTGTGTTGCTGCACTTAGTGCTCGGTCGAGTAAGAAGATTCTGTCTTTTTTTTTTTTTTTTTGGGTTGTGAGGAGATTCCATAATCCATTTACTTACTGTCGGCACTTTCTTCCCCTCGTCTTCGACGATCTTGAAGTAGTGAAGCATTGGGTTGTGTTTTTTTGGTGAGTTATGTATCTTTCTTTAGCTGATATTTAGACTTTTTGATTGTGGAAGCTATGAACAATCAATAATTGCTCATTTGATCTGTTATTGGACTTTAGCTCAGCTTTGAAGTGATTAACGTTGCTGTTTCTCTCCAATTGGTTTGGCTCTATGTTCTGTTTTTAAGCTTTAAGCAAAAAGTATGATTTTTTTAATGGAGGATAAGAAGGTTCAATCTTAAGATTGTGACTTGTTATGATCTATTCAATGGTCAAGCTATTTCATTTTAGATTTGGTTCTCTGTAAGATTCTTGTTCCTTCAGGAGGTGTCAGTTTTAATAAGGGGTTGATTGAATGATAAAATTTTGCTCATAATGACTCCACTCCTTGTTTGTCTCTGTGGTTTACCAAAAGCCAATTTTGCTTTTTCTTTCTTCTCCCAAATTGGACGTTCCCAGTTGCTTGCATTGGATTCCATAATCTTATTTTGTGGTCCCTTCCTATTTGATTATGATGCATCTGTCTTCTCCATGATAGCTTCATGGCTGAAACATGTTTTGTTTTGGATAAGAATCTAAGCATTTCTTCTTGTTTCCTTTTTCATCTTTCCTCTTGTGTTCATACCTTTTGAAGTGACTATCAAAGACAAAACCAAAAGTGAAGAATATTCTTTGATATCAATTATGGCAAGGGAATTTTGATCAACAGTTCATGTCCTTATAGATTCATTTTCTGTGTATATAAGTTACTGATAGTGAGTCTCATTTTCTTTGCTAAGCCAATACACTTCTTTGTTGATATTTGGAGCTATCTTTCTTCTATGTCACTTACTGGCGATTTCGGTTTTCCAACTGTTATGTCTTCGTTTTTTCCTCTTCTTCCTTCAACTCTAGATGAGAGATACCATCACCATAAGTTTCCGAACTCTTTGTGGGTTTCATCAGGACAGGAGCTGATGAATAACCCTGTACCTTGTCAAGTGTTTCCTCTGGTCTCTGGTGGCAGTTCTTCTGGATTCTGCAATGGCATGTATGAAAGAAGCTCCTCACAGACTAGGCAATCCGTTCCTCATGTCTCCGTGGAAACACAATCCTTGCCAGTGGCTAACCAACCTCAAGAGCAGAAAGATATGAGCTGGCCTGAAGACCAGCTTCAGGGGTTCTTTGACTTTCCTGTTCCGGATCCACAAGCAGAAAGCAGCAGAGCTGTGGTCTTAACCGAGGAAGTCCATTCAAAAAGTGAATGGCCAGACTGGGCTAATCAGATGATCTCTGTTGATGATGGTCTTGAACCTAATTGGTCGGAGCTTCTAGGTCATCCTAATGCCCTGAATCAAGATACAAAGGTTTGTTTGTGCAGCTAAACCTCTATATCTATTTATTGGCCTCCAGATTCTTATTAAGAAAAGCTCCCATGATGTGTTACAGATACCAACACTCTCTTGTGATATAGCAAGGCGACAGATAGTAGTCAGTACTCAGCATCAGGTGGATCCACCGAGTGCCAAAAGCCCACAGGCTAGTTCAATGACATCTAAGCAACGAATGCGTTGGACACCAGAGCTTCATGAAGCATTTGTTGATGCTATCAATCAGCTCGGCGGTAGTGAACGTGAGTGAGCCCTTTTTTATTTCTCTTCTCATGCTTGCAACAACAACTTATTATTGCCTATAACTGCAAACTATAGGAGCCACACCTAAGGCTGTATTGAAGCTCATCAATAGCCCGGGGTTGACCATTTACCATGTCAAAAGCCATTTGCAGGTTCTTTTTATCTCTGTTTTTTTGGTTTGGGATGCTTTAGCTTATATCATTTCTCATCTAAGCGGTCTTTATATTGTTGACTTCTCTCCAGAAATACAGAACAGCAAGGTATAAACCGGAGATTTCTATTGATACAGGTAATCTTATATGTTTCCATTGATTTTATTCTGAGATGCATCTTAGGAATCAAGCTCTCTTTTCAAATTTTGCACCAAAGCCTTTGGTTATGCTACTCTGGAAAGAGCTTTACAAGCTTCGGTGCCATAGGATACAAGTCTTTGTACTAAATTTTCTTTCCTTGTTTGAACAGAAAAACCGCCACTGAAGACTTTGAAAACCATTGAAGATATCAAATCTTTAGACTTGAAGACGTAAGCTAAACTTCAGTTCTTCCTTCAGAACAGACTATGTAAACAATATTTACCATTTTGTATGTTTACTTCCTCTTCAGGAGCATTGAAATCACTGAAGCTCTACGGTTACAGATGGAAGTTCAGAAAAAACTCCATGAGCAACTTGAGGTATGATTCCAACTGCGTCAAAATAACCTTATATGAATCAGAAACTGTTTGTTCTTTTGCTCCTCTTTTTTTTTACTGATTCCTAGTGTTACGGTTTTGTCTGATGATGTTGGTCAGGTCCAAAGAACATTACAGTTACAAATTGAAGAACAAGGTCGGTATCTCCAGATGATGATTGAGAAACAGCAGAAGATGCAAGAGAAGACAAAAAGCTCTTCAGCTTCATCACCAAACCTTTCACAAGTGTCAATAACTGAGAACCTGCAGAGTGGTTCTAGCACATTGGATCAAAGCGGATCTCCCTCTGGGGCTACTAAGAAACGAGTTAGAGAAGATTAAGACATATCCTGCAGACCTAGTGACTTGGGCTTGAAGTTTCTTTTTCTTTTGTATAGACATTTGTCTTCTGAAACTGAGTTAGGTTTTGCTGTAAATTCTGTCTTATATAACGTGTTCGTTGCTCTTCCTCTTGTTGCTTTTATATGAAACTCTTAAACTCACACCAGAATCAAGTTTTAAATGGACTGAGATGACGTGGACAAATCATTGTCGTGTTGGACTATTGTCTGATGATGAGTCAGCTCTTGTAATGTTGCTGACGTGGCAAACCTGGTTTTTAATGGGGTAATAATATTATTTTCTTTCTCTCGAATTACGTTTTTTTTTTCTGCTTCGTCTATAATCTTCTTACACAAAAATTTCTACAACTCTGGAGAAGCTAAAGGTCTCGCCTTTATCACCCAAGTATCACTGATTAGAAGAGGAAGAAGATGTTGTTTCAGGTGGGAGGTGAAGGCACACGCCCTACCTTCTTCGAGATGGCTGCAGCTCAGCAACTTCCTGCTAGCCTACGCGCCGCTCTCACATACTCCCTCGGCGTAAATCCATTGCCCTTCCATCTTCTTAGATTTGAGATTCCATACATATTCATGTTCGTGATTATTTGTAGGTTTTTGCATTGAGAAGATCGTTTCTTCATAAAATCTTAGACTACGAAGATGAGTTCTTTGCTTCTCTGATGCTTATCCTCGAAGGACATAGCTTACGAACCACAGGTTAGATTCTGGATCAATGTGTTTGGAGTTGGAGGAGAGTGTCATTGTGTTTATAAAGGTTAGATTTTTATGGATTGTTTGCAGATGCTTCGTTTGCTGAGTCATTGTATGGTTTGAGGAGGAAGTCAGTGAGATTGAGATTGAGGAAAGGTTCAAGTGAAGAAGTTCAACATTCTGGTTTAGAGAAACGCCAGAGACTCCTCTCTGTTGTGTTTCTGGTACTGTCTCTATTTTAAATGCAAAGTTTTTGTAATTGGGTGTTCTGTTTAAAGCGTAAAGCTTGTGCCTTTTTGTAGGTTGTGTTACCGTATTTCAAATCAAAGTTGCATGCGCTATATAACAAGGAAAGGGAAGCGAGGCTCCGGGAGAGTTTATGGGGAGCAGATGATCAAGGGTTTGATGAAGCGGACTTCTTCACAGGAGAGGAACCAGTTGTTTCAAGAGGGGATAGTGGGAATCAGGAGCTTTCTGTTCGAGTACAGTTAGCTACGAGAATTAAGAAGTTTATAGCTCTGTGCTATCCTTGGATACATGCATCAAGTGAAGGTAATTGTGGATTTATGTAGTGCTGGGATGTTTCTGACTTACCTTGTTGAGCTTCATGCCTAGAGTTGTAATCTTGAATGTTCTAAACTGAAATCACAATTCATGCTATTAGTTCATCTCTCTGGAAGGAAAGAGTTCTGAGGAATGCACTTTGTGCCTGCGTTTGCTTTAACATGATATGAAGATCCATATCTGATCTCTATCATCATTTGTAGTTAACTTATTTGGGATGATCTGGGCTGACCTGTGCTTTTCTGTGCAGGATTATCATTCACTTACCAGCTCCTATATCTACTGGACGCTACTGGATTTTATTCTCTCGGGCTTCAAGCTCTTGGGATTCAAGTTTGTCGAGCTACAGGGCAAGAACTGGTATCCACTTACTTTCTTTTTTAAGCATATTGCAAGGAATGAAAATGTTGTCATGTTTGTTCTACGATGTTGTGCTATAGGCCTCAATAGTTTGTAGGAGCCTGACCTTTGTTGACCTTTTTGATGTTTCTAGATATCTTTCTGCAAGAAGTTAGACCATAATAGACTGTATCTGTAAAAGGACATTTAAGTTGTAAATTTACATGTGTTATGTCTAAAACACTTTTATCTTGCTCTTCTCCTCTTTTGATGCCAAGATAGATGGATACATCTTCAAGAATTTCAAAGATAAGGAACCATGAGCGTGAGAGACTTCGTGGTCCTCCATGGTTAAAAGTAAGACTTCACTTATCTTAATCTTCCTGTAAGTTAAGGAATGAGATAAGCTGATTCATTCTACTGCTTACACATTAATGATCTAATGTCTGAAATACTGTTATGAATATCTAATTAGACAGTGCAAGGGGCACTTCTGAGCTGTTCATATGCGGTGCTTGACTACGCTCAAACCGGTTTAATTGCAGCCGTTTTTATCTTTAAAGTAAGTACACATAAAATTTCCCATTTACAATTCTTCGCCTGTTTAACTGTTTTGAGCTTAACTTGCATTAGACTGGATTTTGTATTAGACAGCCACAAGATAAAGCCATTAAGCTAATTGCTAAAACTTTGGCATCTTGTCTCTCGGTAGATTTTTCATCACATACATATTTTATTTGAACATAAGAGTCTCATTCTTTGTTTTGGTTTTGTAGATGATGGAATGGTGGTATCAATCAGCTGAAGAGAGATTGACAGCTCCAACCGTATACCCTCCACCCCCTCCTCCTCCAGCCCCAAAGGTATTCAATATCAATTGGTATCAATATCTGAAACTATAGCTCACTCAGGTTTGTAAATGATAGTTGCTTTTCTCAAACAGGTGTCTAAAGAAGGAATCCCTCTACCTCCTGACAGGACTCTCTGCGCTTTATGTTTGCAAAAACGTGCAAATCCGTCAGTTGTCACAGTCTCTGGATTTGTTTTCTGCTATTCTTGCGTATTTAAGTATGTTTCACAGGTGAGTTCTCCAATATCTTTTATCTCTATTCCCAGTGACCACCCCCCTTGATATAAAAGCTTATGTTGGTATTCTGTTTTAAACAGTACAAGCGATGTCCAGTCACATTGATTCCGTCCAGCGTGGATCAGATTAGGAGGCTGTTTCATGACACTTAGGAACAATCTTTTTTAATGGGTTTGAAGCCAAAGAGTGAGCGCTTCGTTCTTCAATCGTTGGTTTGGAGATGGCGCAACACGGGAAGAGCTAAAAGGCTGCCAAGTGAGACTCTTTAATTCCCCAATTGGTTTTTATATATTTATATAAAGTGGATAAGCTTTCTTGTAGAGTTCATCAAGTTTGGCATCAAGTGTATCTTGTATTGCAAGAAAGGTGTAATTGATGAAGACGAAGAAAGCATACATATGTTTTTCGTTTCCTTCTTAGTTTCACCTTCTTAGTTTCAATGGAGATGACAATAAAATTTGTACAGGTTATTTATTTTTCAACATTAAAAAGGTTAACTGGAGTTCATGTTCCATGGCTTCTATTGAAATCATTTGCTAAGAAACATGTGATGATAAAGAATTCCAAAAATGAGGTGACATTACAAGAGCAATAAACAAGAACACTACCAAAAAAGCCTCGTCTCAAAGACTCAATGATGGCTCAAAAAGTGAACATCTTCGAATCCATCGCAATGGACGAGCCAGCAAGAAGGGTTTGGTTAGTCAGGACTCATCATTCTTCCGCTTCTTGATTTGAACGAGTACTTGAGAGATAAGGAAACTTAAGACCTTAGGGAAAATAGTTCACATGTGATTATGTTGTCGAGGGAAGCAGAAGAGTGTCCAGCAGCAAGGACCGGGACGAGATTGAATATAGGTTCTTTTGAGTCGCCAACTCTACCTCCATGGCTCATCTCCTTAAGCTCATTGAATGCAGTTTCAAAAATGTTGAATAATCTCTTTACGGACACACCAAGACTTGTAGAGAAGTGTATTCTCAAGCTCTGCATCAACCAAATATAAGATATTAGCAAAGCTTTAGATGAAAGACTGACATTGTGTTCAAGAAACTCATTCTCACCGTCGTGTCTTGCCAAGAGAATGAATTTTCAGACAAGGTTTTGTTGAGAAGATATACACAGAATCTCGTTACTCTCTCCAGTTGTTGTTCCTCTTCAGGTTCATGAAGCTTCTTCCTCACTTCAGCCGAGATGGAGAGAACGGTCACGCACATTTTCCCATCAACAACTCGTTTCTGCACACAGTCTTGGTGCCATTTCTCTGGTTTATATCCCCAACAACCGTAGTCTCCTTCACACAACTGATCTTGTCTGGTTTCATCGTCGGTCTCTGAATCTTCTTGGACGTATAAGACAGGTTTTACTTCAACAAGAGCACTACAGAACAGAAGTTCAAAGCTTAAGATTCACACACAAGTAATATAAGATTCTTTGCCGTGTTTAATACCTTTTGGGAAGATCAGGGACAAGGATGTAAAGGAAAATAGGATCAAGTTCATTCGATGTCCTCCGAGAAGACTTTGCCAAAACCAAGAAAGAAACAAACTTTTCATGAAGTTGATCCCTCTCTGATTGCTCTGTGCGTGCTGAACAGAACACCACAAAGAGAATAGCTGATGAAGAGATTGAGCATCTAAAAGACTCTGCTATCGCCTCACTGTTTGTCAACGCTTGATTCAGCTCAGCTATTGCGCCTTCGTTTTGAAGATTCATCGTGGGAGGGTCAAGCCCTAATTGACCAGCCATGTGTAGAACACTCTTGTGCAAAGTGGCCTGAAGAAAAAAGTATTACAGTAAAATGAGTTTTGCTTGCTGTTAATAATTTAAACTTTATTATCTTCACCTGACTATAAGGTCCAATGCAGCTAGGTGCCCAGGAAGAGATACTTTGTACATGGAGAACCCTTTTGCTTTGGTCGTTTGCTACTAAAACCTCAACGTAAGCTTTTCCAAGACAAGCTTGTACCAACCGAAGCTCTATTGTACTACGTGAAGGAACACCAAAAGGGCACTTCTCATGTGTGATAAACTTCACATACGTCTCATTTGCCACAGCGAATTCACTCATATCAGAGATATAAAGATGAATGTACAAGACATTCTGCCAGTTGAATCCATGTTTCAAAAGCTGCGACTCAGTTTCTGTAAGAACAGTCTCAAGATCTTCTTTCAGACCTGTTGAAGATTCACTAGAACCTTCCAGCCAGCAGCAAATGGAGAATGTGTTTTCTCTCCCGGTCTTTGATAAGTTAACTCTGTTTCTTGTATGTTCAGCTACATCGACGGTTCTATTATCTAGTTGGTGAGTAGATTCTGGTGTGTTAGGACCATCTCCTTGTACCTCAAACACTAAAACTGGCTTCTTCTCAAGAGAATTTGAGTCTGCATTTCCCTTATTTTCGAGATGGAAGATTGTTGGATGAAGAACTCCAACAGGTGCAATAGAATCTGGAGAGTGTAGCACAACTTGAAATTCATCAAGCCCGATTCTCGCATTCTAAGAAAACGAAAATTGTCAAGCTACAAATAAACGTAATGAAACAATGAACAGAACATTGTTAAGAGGACATACAGTGAAAAGCGGACAATCTAGAGTTAAAGTCTCATATTCTCCTCCTTCACCGCAAACATTACTTCCATATAACCTAAGTACAGAGAGATTCAGAAGCCACATAATCAATATAACACAACTAGATTACATTCTTAGTGAAGCGTTAAAAGAGAACTGTGGCATACTCTTTTAACTTCAAAAGATATGGTTCCATGAAGGCCAAGTCTTTCCCTAAATGCTTCGAAGGATCTAACCCTATTGCTGCCACCTGTTAACATGAAAGAAACCATAACTAAAAGAAGATTTCGATGTTAACAAAAGCGAGAAATACAACAGCAATCCTTATTACCTTGACTAAAATAGCTTTTATCCCATTAGCTATCTGCAAGTAAATGAAAAACGAATTAAAGAAGACAAATTCACCAAAGAAAGATTTGAGATTGAAATAGGCTTGAGACTTGTGTTTCTCATTTCCTGACACAGTTTACCATTTCCTGAAGAAGCAAAGTCTGATCTTGTTTCCACAAAAACGCCAAAGAAACAAGACCTAACCGTGAACAAATACTTTCCACACGCAGACGTTGGTAGTCTGATGCAATAGCACCAGACGATACTGCCGTGATGGAAGGTATCTGTCTCTTCACTTCACTCAACAACACAAACATGTCTTCCACTTCATCATCAGGAGTCATTTGGTAGCTAAGTTTCTGATGCCTGCCAACACAAATCCTCATATTAATCCGTTATGACGAATCTCCAGCTAAAAGAAAAGATTAGAATCTCAAGCAGAAGCTTAACCTGGAAGAACCTCGGATTCTCCTTCTGAACAATGGCACATTCATGCACTCTGCATAGCTCACAATAATCTGGTGGCCTACCTGAAGAAGAGAAATTCAGATTCCAATTTCATAAAGCCTGTTTATCATGCTACTGACAGTATCTAGTCTTAGCCTTCTGAAGAAAAAACTACTCAGATTTTACAAATGATGGTATCAAATAAGAAAAAAAATCCAATCTTTCTTACAACCCTTGTTTCAAATTCAATTCAAGTATCCAGCTTTACCTCACAATCATCAACATATATATCGAACCATTAAGAAGCAGAGACTCTTACAGTTTGATACATGTAGCTGTCTAATTCATCGACCGAATCATCAACCGGTAATAAGTTCGCCAATGCCACGATCTGTAGAAACACAAAGAAGCAGGGCACAAGTGAGATTTAAGTTCATATAGCACAAAAAACAACTCTTTGAGGTAGTTTCAGCAAAAGTCTAACAAAAACAAGTAAGAGAGAAGACGTACCTCGTGACCGTACTGGATACACTTCATCATCACATAGCAGCTATCTTTGCCTCCACTTACTAAAGCCACCACCTTCATCTCTCTCTCTCTCTCTCTCTCTAGTTAGAGTCCTTGAGGTACTTCTCTATGTGTAGTCTGAGAGAGAGTCAAAAGACAATGGAATTTGAGGGCGACTTAAAGAAAAATGATTGAATTTTATATTATTTAGGAATCTGGCACGAGTTTCCTCCTTATTATTCGATTGGATCCTTTAACTTTTTGTATTTGTCAATTTCTATTTAAAGTTTTGGAATCTAGTTTAGGTCATTTAATCCAAATGCTAATGTATAATGAAGCTGTAACTGAACCTCAAAGACAAGGGTTTTGTGGACTACAGTACAAAGCCTTGTTCAGTTATTACCCAGCTATATTGGTTTTGGTTCAAATTAATTTTCTACAAGGGTACATTAAATGGGTTTACAACCCAAGTATATTGGCCCATATAATTACTTGGGCCTTATATTGGGCCCTGTAGGGCCATGTAATTAATTAATGCTCAAAGCCCGCAACATACACCACTAGTAAAAAACATCGATTCCATCTCCCCCGGTTCTCTCGCCATCATCGATCCCTTTCTCCGCCATTCACTCTGCTCAACGCCGCCACTTTCCTTCTCCGATCGTCTTTTTTTTTTCCTTTTACACTCCGATGTTTAATGGAAGCGGTGGAGGTGGAGCTGAGGATTTGGCTCAGCTACAATCCACCATGCGCGCGATTGAACTTGCTTGCTCTTACATTCAGGTTTCATTTTCTTCCTTTATATCAAGTGCCTCACTCGTTGATATGTTTGGATTCCTAATACATCGGAGGAAGCGTTAGCTGTGATTGTGTGTGTGTTCGTGCATTTATGAGCTTTTTTATTTGTTTGGCTTCAAATTGAAGTCACTGGAAGTTGTTTATGAGTTTTTGTGAATTGATTAATTAACCGATACGAGTACTTGACGTTTTCTCTGTTTCCCAGCAGATAAATACTACTCCTGCTGCTGCTGAAGCTACCATTTTGTCGTTTCACCAGTCTCCTCAGCCATACAAGGCCTGCAGATTTATTCTTGGTAAAATTCGGAACTCGACTGCCTCAGTGAAGTTGAAATTACAGCTGTTTGACTGTAAGTGTGTGTTTATGTACTTCCAGAAAATTCCCAAGTGGCGTCTGCTAGGTTTCAAGCTGCTGCAGCTATTAAGGAAGCAGCTATCAGGGAATGGAGTTTTCTTTCCACTGAGGATAAAGGGGGTTTGATTAGGTTATTTTCTCTTCTTTTTATGTTATTTTATTGAGCAATGCTTATGCTTCCACTTAGTTGAACGGTGGTTATCCTTTGTTAAGTTAGTGTTTTTGATTGCTTTGCGAATCAACTGGGAGCATTCATGCTTCGCAATATAGTAATTTTAGGTTACTGTAACTTTTACTTCTGGACTGTGAAACCTTCTGCTTCTTGACTGTAATGTTTTGTGGTTGGTATGGACACACATCATTTGCCGTGATAATCATGGTGACAGTCATTAATAAATTAAAGGTTTTCTTATGACTGAGTTGTTGGCTCAAAAAAAGAAGAAGAAGCAATTCTGAAATATCGCTATTTGTTTCTGCAGCTTCTGTCTTGGCTACGTCATGCAGCATGCTAATTCATCAGATGCCTATGTGTTTTCCAAAGTATCTTCTGTCGCTGCGCAGCTGATGAAAAGAGGCTGGTAAGCTGGGCTGTTTCTGGTATTTAGAATAATAAAGCATGCTTTGTAGATGCTGGAAGTTAGCTGTCACTTCTATGCATATGAGAGGATTCATGAAAATTAATTGTTGATCACACACGCTTATGACTAACAGCTTCTGGAAAAATAGAATAAAGCAAAGAAATTTAGACAAATTACTCCGTTTTTCTTTTTGCTTGCTTAGTTCATCTAAGAAATCTTCTAATCTGAGTGAATAACTCTTATAGGCTTGAGTTTACTCCAGCCGAGAAAGAAGTCTTTTTCTACCAGGTATCTACATTGTATTGCAATTTCTGGGACTCTTTTATAACTTTTTGTATCTAACATTTTGATTAGAATTAGCTGCACACATGTTCTATTCGTTATCCTGCATTTTATTTATACACGATAGCTTATTTGATAAAAATTACTTACTTACCTGGTCTTCAAATCATTGGGGTGACTAAGTAGTAATTGATCATTTGCTCCATAGTTCAGCTAGATATGTTTCTATGCTCCACGCCTTAAAAAAAAGATATTGGGGATTACAAATAGTTTGATGCTCTTCATGGTATACCTTGAAAATTGTGGAAGTGCGGCTATCTATTCTTAGAAATACGACGGAATTGTATGATATTAATGTTTGTTAGAAGGATCATGATATTGATTTGCTTTTGGCTTTTCATAATTTACAGATCAACCAGGCCATTCTTGGTTCTCGAGGCTTAGATGTGCAGTTCATCGGTATTCATTTTCTTGAATCCTTGGTAATGTTCTGTTTATAAAAAAAAATTTCCTGTCGTCATATGTATACCATATGTGGGCTCATAGTTTCAGTATCTCAGATATCTGAATTCTCACCCTCTACTTCAAGTGCCATGAGTCTCCCGAGGGAATTTCATGAAAATTGCCGCAAGTCACTAGAACAAAACTATTTGAAGGTACTCTTAGGATTTTATTTGCTTTCAGATATTGTGACACCCATCAACCTTTAGTCTTTGGAAGAATGACTTGCTATAGCTGTTACTAAAAATGTGCTGTTTACTTCCGATGTTTTGAATTGCAGACTTTCTATAGCTGGGCACAGGATGCTGCTTTAAGTGTTACAAATAAGATTGTGGAATCACATTCTGATGTCCCTGAGGTTAAGGTTTGCAATGCGGCGTTGCGACTAATGCATCAGATACTAAATTGGGAGTTTCGTTACCGCAAAGGTGGCACAAAGGGCAGCATAAATGTATTCTCTGATGGAATCAGATCTGATACGGCATCATCACGAAAGACAGAGTGTGTAATAGTTCAGGTAGTTAATGGTTGGTTATATTTAAGACATATTACATGTTCTGCAACCTCATTAACTTGTCGAAATTCAGAGATCGTAAGGGGTGAAACTAGCATGTCAGAGTTTATACTTTTAAAGACACTTTCATGGACTCTTCGTAAACTTCTCCTTCAATGGTTCTGATTGCAGCCTGGTGCTTCGTGGTGTGATGTTTTGCTTTCAAGTTCACATGTTGGATGGCTGATAAATCTATATTCGTCGCTGAGGCAGAAGTTTGCTCTTGAAGGCTATTGGCTAGATTGTCCTGTTGCAGTCTCTGCTCGGAAACTTATTGTACAATTGTGCTCCTTGGCAGGAGACGTATTTCCATCCAGTGAGTATTCTATGCTTCTGTAACTTTTACTAATTACTCCTGTTGCATACGTTATATAAACATTAAATTCACTCAGCATCTAGTTTGCTTCGCCAATTAAGGAACGATGGATGTCCGTCATGTCTTCCTTATCAATATATATATTTCTCTGTTAGTGACTTGTTCAATAATCTAGACAATGCACAGATGCGAGAGCAGCATCTGCTCCTCCTTCTGTCAGGGGTGTTACCCTGGATTGATCCTCCTGATGTCATTTCAAAGGAGATTGAAGAAGGAAGGAGTGGAAGGTCAGCTGTTCACCACTCTAACCCTACTTGTTTTCTATGTCTTGTATTCCAACTTTAATGTTGTGTCCTCAACTTCTTAATCCAGTGAGATGATAGATGGTTGTCGCGCATTGTTGTCTATCGCGACAGTTACTACTCCTGTTGTATTTGACCGACTCTTGCGATCAATAAGGTTTTTAACAATTGACATATTACCTTTTTGGCTGTTACAAGCCGCCATTTAGCGATTGTTATTCATGAATAGTTGATTCTTACCTCTTTCTTCAGGCCCTTTGGTACTCTTACACTCTTATCTCTGTTAATGGGTGAAGTTGTCAAAGTATTATTGGCGAATAGTAATGATCAAGAGACTTGGAGCTATGAGGCGCGTGATATCTTGCTAGATACCTGGACAACTCTCCTTGTTGTGAGTACGGTTAATTTAAAAAAAAAACAGCTACATATATCTATAACATTATGCATGGTTGTGCTCATGAAACTCTGTGGCCATATCTTGTTCTTTTTGGCTTACTTTGTGATTTGTCAGGGTATTTATTAATACCTGTCATCCTCTCAGCCAACAGTTTAATTATTGAGAATCTAGAGGAACGATATAATTTATAAGTTAATTTCGTCTTATGAGATACCAGTGGGAAATGTTTGACTAATGATTGTGATGATTCATGTTAGTCAATGGATGGTTCTGGAGGTAATGCGTGGTTGCCACCTGAGGGGATGCATGCTGCAGCTAGTCTCTTTTCATTGATTGCGGAATCTGAACTTAAATGTAACGAATTCCGGACTGTTGCCAGTGCCTTACAATTTTTTTGTCGTTTGGTACTATTTTCGATTTCAAATTTATTTACGAGCGGCAATTTTAATAGTGGCATCTGCATCAGCTACAACTGATGAAGATGATGCTGACTGTCTGGCTTCTGTATCTGGTGAGCAAAAGAATTGCAATTTTTCCCCTTGATCTAGATTTGCATCCAGTCCTAGAAGGCAGATGTGCTGCTATTATTTTCTCAAAACTTTTATATCATGTTCTGGCAGCCATGGATGAAAGACTAGGCTCTTATGCTCTCATTGCGAGGGCAGCAGTGGATGCTACAGTTCCGTTTTTAACAAAACTTTTCTCTGATCGTGTTGCACGCCTCCATCAGGTGCTCTTGATCGACCTTCTTTTAGAATATAAGCGAAAGCAACATTTCTTCATCTACTATGTATAGGCCCAATTTCTCTTAGCTGTGACTTTTTGTAACTAACATATCAATATACACCTGTGTCAAAGCTTTTTGCTACACGTGTATTTATATATATTTTTAAAATTTATGGACTATTATACTAGTTTGTCCTGAGAGGTTGCTTTTGCTTATCTTAATCTACATGTTTTAGGGCAGGGGCACTGTTGATCCGACTGAAACTTTGGAAGAGATCTATTCTTTACTGCTGATAACGGGTCATGTACTTGCAGATGAAGGAGAAGGGGAGACAGCCCTGGTAATTGTTTATTTTCCTGCTTCTCTTTGATGTTATCACAAAAAGGAAGACGCTGACAAGCTTTCCTTACATTATTTTTTACCTGTCTATTATGATAGATTGGGTTTCAATTCATATTTTCTTTCATGTTTCACTGATATAAGGTATCTATCAAACAGTAGTCACACATTGACGCTTCTTTCATGTTTTACCACAGATATTAATTTCAAACTAATGGGTCTTGAATATACCTATTCTTAATATACTTATTGGAAATCCTTGGAGAATCAGTCTTATAAGTATTTTCACGAGGGCTGTTATAGTTCTTTTTCCTTACTAATTGTTCCAAGACTAATTACGAGATGGTGTTATTAACAACCAGGTTCCTGATGCCTTGCAATCTCATTTTGTGGATGTTGTAGAGGCAAGCAACCACCCTGTTGTATTACTCTCAAGGTAAGCTTTAGTTAAGCCTTTCCCGACTGAACAGATGACCGAACTTAAATAATTTGATATGCTTCAGTTTTCTGGTGATAGTTAAGTCACCATCCGGACATTTATAAGATAGTCTTGAACTTTACTTGAGATTCTAGTGCATACTAATATAAAATTACATATTTTTCACTGAACAGTTGATGACTTTTGATTTGTCCTTTTTGGGTCGTAGCTCAATTGTAAAGTTTGCCGAGCAATGTTTGGATGCAAATATGAGATCATCGATCTTTAGTCCTCGTCTAATGGAGGTATATGTTTACTAACTCCTGAATTGGGTAATTTGCATGTAAAATATCATGGTAATTAAACATTAAATAAAAAAGAATTTATACGCAGGCAGTCATATGGTTCCTTGCAAGATGGTCTTTCACATATCTTATGCTCGTTGAAGATTGCAATTTGGGTAGCAACCAGCTTCAGTCTCTACCTTCCAGGACATGCTTATTCACGTTTTTCAATGAACATAATCAAGGGAAGTTTGTCCTTGATATAATTGTCCGAATCTCCTTGACATCGCTCATGTCTTACCCTGGTGAAAAGGATTTGCAGGTAATAATCTCCTCTCCTATAAATGTTGTTGATTTTGAAAAACCCTGTACCATGTTTTTTACTGTGCACAAATACTATATTTGGTATGTTGGATGGATATATCATTCGGAGTTGTTTTTGAGGGGTCTAAACTGATGCAAGAAATCTCGAACTTCGTTTGATTTTACAAATTTTGATAACTAAAGGACTTTAGGCCATGGATCCAAGTTTGTTTTAGGGCTTAATGTGAATTGTTATAAGCAATGGTTAGAACTGTTGATTACTTCATTTCATGTTATTCTTCTAATCTTATTTTTCGCTCTCTGCAGGAGTTAACATGTCATCAGTTACTGCATGCACTTGTTCGACGAAGAAATATTTGTTTTCACCTTCTATCACTGGTAAGTTCAGAAACTCGCCATAGACAAGCATACGTTGGATGTATCATTTGTTTTTGTATTTTGCTTTGTTCCCATACAAATGACATATTTTAACGTTATCTTGTGTTCCTGTGTTACTATTTAGGGCACTTGTATTTTAGAATTCACAATCATTTCTCATTGCATGATATGGCTGCTAGAAAAGCTGTTAGACTGGGAATTGCTCTGGTTATTTCATTTCTAACATGTTCATTGATAATAATTTTTGTAGATGAACTTATTCCTGTCTTTATTTAGCAACTAACTCTGTGTGCCAAATGTTCAGGACTCCTGGCGTAACCTTGCAAATGCTTTTGCAAATGACAAAACATTGTTCTTGCTAAATGGTGTTAGTCAGGTGTAGTTTCCTTAAGTTTGCATTGTGATTAATTTGTTCACACATATTCTGTTTCTTGAGATGATGTAACTTCTATGCAGCGTTCATTAGCTCAAACGCTTGTTCTTTCTGCTTATGGAATGCGAAGTTCAGATGCATCAAATCAGTGAGTTTCCAAATTCTTCCTCGCATCTTTAACCTTAAATTTGGCATGACCAATCATCTTTCTCTATTTTCCAAAAGATATGTGAAGGACCTCATGGCTCATATGACATCATCTTTAATGGATTTGGCCAATAGCAGTGACCTTAAAAATTTGGCTCAGCAACCTGATATCATTATGCTGGTGAGGAAGAAAAACACTCAAAAACTTAGGTTTATTAGTTTCAAAATTCTTATAAACAGAAGTTTTCTTTCGTCTTTTTGTGTTAGGTGAGTTGTGTGCTAGAGCGGCTTCGAGGAGCGGCAAGTGCCACTGAACCCCGGACACAGAGAGCAATATATGAGATGGGATTGTCTGTTATGAATCCTGTGCTCCGTCTTCTCGAGGTTTACAAACACGAGGTAATGTTCGAGGCCTATACTTAACAGTTCAAGACAGATTGTGCACTTCAAAATCCATTGATTGGTTTTTGATCCATTATGATTAGACAACTCACAGATGTGTGTTTATTGCTTAGTCTGCAGTAATTTATCTACTACTTAAATTTGTGGTGGATTGGGTGGATGGGCAAATATCCTACCTAGAGGCGCATGAAACAACTGGGGTTGTTAATTTCTGCATGAGTCTTTTACAGACATATTCGTCACACAATATTGGGAAGGTACGTGTTCCCCTATCTCTTCCTTACTTCTCTGTTCAAACTGAGCGTTATTGCTCGAAAGCAGACAAGATAAATGTTTGTATAACGTCATTGATATACACTTGCTATCTTCCATCTCAGATATCATTGTCCCTCTCGAGTACCTTGCTTAATGAAGCTAAAACCGAAAAGTACAAGGATTTACGCGCTCTGCTTCAGCTACTTTCTCACCTGTGCTCAAAAGATATGGTAAACATTCTTATTTGCCCTCATTGAAGAAGCTTAACACAGTCGCTAGTATTCCTTATCTTCTAACAAGTGGTACTACCTTTTGCAGGTTGATTTTTCATCTGATAGTATTGAGACACAAAGCACAAATATATCCCAGGTAAAAAATGCGAAGTTAACTAAGATTGAATTCTACAAGAATGGTATGTGTAATTCTTTGAACTTACAGGTGGTGTTCTTTGGTCTCCATATAATCACACCACTTATAACTTTGGACCTCCTCAAATACCCCAAGCTTTGTTTCGACGTAAGTTCTTGATTTCACCATTGACTAATCCGATCATAGTAGTTTTACTGTTATTAACTTCCGCTAATTCCATAAAAATCTGCAGTATTTCTCGCTCATATCACATATGCTCGAGGTTTACCCGGAAACGCTTGCACAACTCAACAGTGATGCATTTAACCATGTACTTACAACAGTTGACTTTGGTCTTCATCAGCAGGTGAAGTGAACTAAGTAAATCCCTTTTGTTCTTGGTTTACAAAAATGTTAAAGCAAATGCTATCTATTGATATGCCCATCAGGATGTAGATATAGTCACGATGTGCCTGAGAGCTCTAAAGGCTCTTGCTTCATATCACTACAAAGAGACAAAAGCTGGCAACACGGGTTTGGGTTCACACGCTGCTGGTCACACAGATCCTAATGGAGTATTCCACGAAGGAATCCTGAGCCGATTCCTTCGGACACTACTTCAGTTTCTTCTTTTTGAGGATTACAGGTATCCATCATCACTCTATTCAACCCAGTAGCACTTAATAATCTAGAAGTCTTAACGTTTACTCAAAAGTGTGTTTAACGGTTTCTTGTTACAGCACCGACCTAGTCAGTACAGCAGCAGATGCCTTGTTCCCTCTTATCCTCTGTGAACCAAACCTTTACCAGGTCGGTCTTTAGGTTCTCTCTTAGAAAAAACATAAACCAAGTTTGCATGTCTGAAACCATTGTAACTTAAGCAGTTTGTGTTGTTACCTCTAGGGATTGGGCAACGAACTGATTGAGAAACAGGGGAATCCCAACTTCAAAACGAGGCTAGCGAACGCTCTTCAGGTGCTCACTACATCGAACCAGTTATCATCATCCTTGGACCGTCTCAACTACCAAAGATTCAGAAAGAACCTCAACAACTTCCTCATTGAAGTTCGTGGGTTTCTCAAGACAAAATGAGCAGTTTCAGTGCTAAGGAGGTCAAGTATACAATTGAATGTTTTAGTTTTGTTTCCTTTCGATAGTAACAGTAATGAATTAATGTGATCATTTATCAAAACATTTAAAATGCGACTATTTGGTTATTGTTGTTTCAGCAGAGTTATTAATTACATATCATACTAATGACATTTATTTTATGAAAAGATATACTGAAGACATCTATTTTCAGTTTTTAATACGAAAATTGAAATTAAATCCATGTTATATTAACTGATATGCCATTAAATCTTGAATTTAACTTGTTAATTATTATACTAAAATTTGCGTATGAATTCTTGCCATTTCATTAAGTCAAAAGTTTACCACTCAGCTAATATTACTATTAAAATTAAAAAGTAGCCAATCAAAAACATTGATTTGTAAAAACGTGTGAGCAAAACAAAATTGTGTCACCATACTAAACAAAAATATTTTGTCGACAAAAAACACTAATTATATGAAAATTGTCTCTTCATTAAATGACCGAGATATCTGTTAATAAGTTAATTAGATTTTGGCATATACAAATAACTAGTATATAAAACTAAAATAGACCACAAACCACTAATCAATCTAAACAAAAAATATGAAACTAACATATAAAAATTTAGTAATGAATATTTAGAAAATTTGGTCTATCAATTTATTAATTAACATGAATCTGATATTTTTATTTTATTATATAAAATTTGATTAATCAAAATAATAATTAACATAATCATGTTAAGTAATATTAAAATATATGAACAAACTCACAACTTGTCAGATCTAGTTAATACATTACTAGTTCACTTTATTCATTTATTTCATTTTTTATAAAAACATTCCATAGATTTTGCATATTTATTTTCCATATTTTATATAGAATATATGATTATTTTAATAGATTTTATTTTATTCAATAAAAGTCGAAATTAAATTTTATAAAATAAATATAAATTTTAGTGGATTGAGAAATACAATAAATATCCCGAACCATTTATTGCATAATTGTTTTTTCATGAGGAAAAAGATGTTTTTTTGTTTTTTATCTATACATAAATGTTTATCGGTCATTGTTACTAAAAGTCAAGATTCAAATGATGTATCAAGCATAAATGGAGTTGACAAAAAAAGAATAGCATAAAGGAAAAAACAAATTTTGATGTTCACTGAGATTTTATAATACAAGCAGCTGCACACAAAAAAAAAAGAAAAAGAAGATAAAAACTTATTTATATATTTTAGTTATGATTTTTAGAGTAGAAGAAGACAAATTCATAACTTAAACAACACGGTTTCGTGTTGACCCAAAAATAACAAAATGGTTTCGTTATAAAAGTAGTATTAGTTCGTTATATAAATATCGATTCTAATCGTGTATTGAGACAAATTTATAAGTACTGGTTATTAATATAGAAACGTATTTGTTTCTCAAAGGTGGAGACATATCTGTATTTGTATTTATGTCACATATAATTAAAATAAATATTATATCAAATATACAGGTTTGTATGTTGTGATAAAATTATTTAAATCTTTTTAGATTCGATTACACAACGGTAGCTTTTAGGACATTTTCAACTCAACTTCGTTCTTGATTCTAAAATGGAATAAGATAGAGTGAAAAAAAACACTTCAATGTTATTTTATTCTCTACTCTATAATGGAATTTATTCCACAATGAAGTTTACTCTATAAATAGGGTAATTTGTTTTTATTCATTATTCCATTATCGAATGAAAAATGAAATAAAATTGAAGTATTTTTACTTTATATTCTATTTTATTTTATTTTGAAAGAAAAAATAAAGTGTTACATTGGATATACTTTTACTAACACACAACTTTATCGAATCCAAACTAAATAAACACAATAAAACAAAATACATGAAAACAACAAAAAAAAAGAAGTTTCTCGGATAACTCCTAAACGGTGGGGCTCAAGCCGCCAAAGTAGTAATGTCTGCCGCACTCTTTGATGTTCCTTTTCTTGATAGTATAGTGATTAGGGTGGGTTTTTTTCAAGATGAAGTCAGTAACTGGTGATAGAGTATCATTATCTTGGATCACTTCTAGATTGCAAAAATAAACAGCCCGTTTAAAGCCCTTGTCTGTGAACTCCCCCGAACCCATTTGGGTAATTGTATTCATGTATGAACTGCTTACATATCGAACTTCTCCATCCAATGAACCATAGTTGCATGATCTGACAGAAGGGTGAAAATCTTCTCGGAGCATACCCAACTCGTACCACATCGAGGCCCATACCCAACCACCAATTTCCAGAAATATGATCTTTTATTCAATTTTGTATTTATCAGATAATATGTATAATAACTATTAATATTATGACAGAACATGTAAAAAAATTATTTTCTAGCCTTCCATATATTAATCGTAATAGCAAGTTGGGCGCCTCCAGGAGTGGATGTACGTGTGACAGTCGACTCTAAGGCTATAGTACTGCTAGTTTGTACAAAACCAACGCAGCGGTTGTTGTAACACCTTGTTAGATTATATTTATTTCTCTAAAAAAATGTTGTATTACTTGTTAATTTTTATAAATTACAAAAAAGAGGTTATTAATAATAAATGCATATCTACCAACGTTAGCCTAGACATTTCATATCATCTGTAGTCAAAAGTTTTTTAGGTAAAAATGTTCATAAGTATTTATATGTATTTATTTCAGCATTGTTCTTATTTATATTTACCTTATCTATAATACTAGTCTTTGTACTCTAAATTATAATATTTTCATAATATTGTTGTTATGATATAAATAATATTTTAGATTGAAAATATAAAACTGACAGGATGATGAGATACTGTCCAAAATGTGAATAGTCTAGGCTGGTATTGGTTTTACAGTTTGCTCATCTTTTACTTTTATTATGCTTATATTTTTCTACTTATAATATTAAAATTGAAATCAAATTCATGTTATAAATTATGCAACAAAATCTTGAAATCAACTCGTATATAAGCATTGTCACATTTACATAACTTACATTAAATTGTTCCTTTTTATTTATATTGTTTTTACAGTTTGCTCATCTTTTACTTTTATTATGCTTATATTTTTTTACTTATAATATTAAAATGGAAATCAAATTCATGTTATTAATTATGCAACAAAATCTTGAAATCAACTTGTATGTAAATTTTATATATAATATTGTTGTTATGATATAAATATTATATATAATATTGTTGTTATGATAAAAATAATATTTTAGATTAGTTACCGTCCAAAACGTGAATAGTCTAGGTTGATATTGGTTTTACAGTTTGCTCATCTTTTACTTTTATTATGCTTATATTTTTCTACTTATAATATTAAAATGGAAATCAAATTTATGTTATAAATTATGCAACAAAATCTTGAAATCAACTTGTATGTAAATTTTATATATAAAAGTTACTTTTTATACTCCATATTTTAATTGTAAATGTTTTTGGTGAAAATAATTTGGTTAAACAATATTCCAGCTGTTTTCTGAGTATTCAAGTATTAATTTGAGATTTTTATATACAATTTAGTTTACAAATGATCTAATAATTTTGTTTTGTCTGGTTTATATTAGCTAGATATTACTATAAAAAGATTATGTATACGTTCGTCGTGTTTGATGATTTCGTATTGGAATTGTCCATTCAGAATATTGTGTTATATTAGCATCTCAAAATTGCCAACTAATTTCATCTTCACTTTTATCATATTTGAAAGAGTTTTTTGGTGTATCCCATAGTATTGTTCTTTTAAAGATTACTAGTATTTTAAACTATGTATGCCAAAGAACATTTGAAAAAAAAATATTATTTAAACAAACATAAATAAATAAGTTTGTAGCTAATATTTAAATAAATAACTTAATAGTTCTAAACCTATTATGAATTGAGGTAGAGCTAAATATACTTGAATTTCATGATTTTGAAAAAAAATGATGATTAAAGTAGATGCAATCTATGATGTCTCCATTAACCAATGACATGCATTTTAAGATGTTGATGTATGACTATTAGCAGAATATAAATGATTATGCTACTAGTATGCAAAAACCATCGCAATCTGGGCTAAAATCTCTTGCGAGCGAATGTGTCCTCTTCATAAATTTGGTATTACTTTGTTATTCTTTATATATTTTCTGATTTTATAATTAGAATATAAGTAATAACAATGAATATACATTAATAATTATATTTAAATAAAGTAAGCATAATAATAATAGCAAGAGAAATGAGCTTTTTCTATCAAGTGTCATGAGCTATAGTTCAGAATTATGTTAAAATGCTTCATTTTTATATTATGTTTGTAATATTGAAATTGAAATTAAATAAATAAATTATATATAATAATTATGTGATGTAATCTTAAATTTAACTTATATATAGTTTTGAACATTTAAAGTTTTTTAATCAACATTTTAATTTAAAATATGTTTTGGTAAGTTTGGTTTGGTTGAACAAAACCACATTGTTATTAATCCATTTTATTGCTAACTCGATAATCATTGTAGAACATACCAAAAGTAATAGTAGCTCAAAGATTTACAACATTAAAATCCACAAAAAAACTAAAGAAATAAATTCAAGTTCAAATAATTTTATTTCTGATTGTGTGAATTCCAACTCAATTGGTTAACATCAAAGGTAAAATTCAGACACCCTCTGTGTTATAGTGAGTTTGGATAGAAGAAAGAATATGATCAAAGAAGATCAATGGAGGAAGATAACAAAAGATTAAGAGGAAGATGAAGATAGAAGAAGATGAGAAGAGGAAGAAAGAGTTAAATTGATTAGATAAAAGTTGATTGTTTAATTGATTAGATTCTCGTAATAGGGTAAAGAGCTACATATAAGTGTTTGTCTAAACCGGAAATACATAACCAAATACATAACCGAAATAGTAAACCGGGACGAGATAACTGAACCATTACTCCTGTAACACTTTTTTTTTTCCTTGGCATATAAGCATTCAGAATGTGAATTGATTGTTCACTTGTGGAGTACGCTCTTCTTCTTCACTGTCTTTTGCTTCTTATTGCTATGATGCTGCATTTACCATCAAAGAGATGTTCAAAATCAATAATTAAGTTGCTAATTTATAACATAAAAATCAAGACACTTGCCTTTTGTCTTTCTGCAGCCTCCTGATCTGTTCTCTCTTTCCAGCTGCTCTTTCTTAGTTTTATAGGACGGTTCCCAACATACTTACCTGTGTATTCATATGAACTCAATGAAATTCAACAAAATGTTCAATGGCGGTGATTATGAAACGGAATCATATAACAGGTTGTGAAGAAAAAACAATGAAATAACATACAAGATGAAGCAATACATCAAACAGATACTAAAACTAGATGCTTACCATTCATTTCTTTTAGTGCTGCAGCTAGGTCCGCAGGATTTAAGAAACTCACAAAACCATAACCCTTGGTTTTACCAGTCCGCTTATCTCTGATGACCTGTCATGGTAGATAAAATTCTTATGTTCTGTAAAAGCTATTAACCACACAAAAAAAACTCCCACTGAATACTTCTCTTTGTGAATTAAGTAGTCATGATCCCTATATCTAAGGTCGATTATGTTCTGTACAAATCACAAAAGCATCACAGTTGACATTCTTAGCAGTCCAACCAACTAGAGGAAATAAAATTTACTGCAATCAACTGACTTGTTTCTCAATATATATTCATACGAAATCAAAGAAGCATCACAGGAAACAGAAAAACAAGCAAGAGATATTCATACTTACCTTGGCCATATTGAAGGTGGGGAATCGAGCAAATGCCTTGGAAAGAACATCATCATTTACTTCATTCCCAAGATCACCACAAAACAAGCGATAGTCATCTAGCAAATGTGGAACAGAGAGTTGTAAGAGATATATTTAAACAAAAGAGCAAAGAACACCCAAATCCTATCTCTGAACAACTCTAATACAATCTTCAAACAAAAAGAACAATCAGAGAACTCAAGTGAAAGAACAATCAGAGAACTCAAGTGAAAGAACAATCAGAGCAGTGCTTACTTTCAGGCCACTCTGCAAGAGTAGGATCCTCCCAAGACTGCCCAGCAGCTTTACGAGGAATAGCTCTCTTCTTAGTTTCGGCTTTGTGTTCAGTTTCGCTACTAGCCAAAGCAGCTTTAACATTCTCAAGCGCTTCTGGTGTGATGGTTTGTGCATCTCTCTGGAACAACTGATGTGCCTGCCAATACACACAACCAAATCAAACAACACTAATCATAAATATCACATAAAGATCAAAGCTTTAACTGTAAATCATGTGAGTGAGATTCGTAATTGATAAAATTCATCAAGAGCTAAGCTTTCGTAACAAGCATCACACAATCATATACGGGACTGCTATCTCAACAAAAACTAAACTCAAAGCAGAGAGATTTCGAAAACCCTAATTCGAACCTCAAATCTCAAATTCACAAAAAGCTAACAATCCTTCGAATTTCGAAATCCCCACTAACCTGGTACTGAGGGTAAGAGTATACGGCGGGAACGGGGCCAATAGGCTGAGGATAGACCGTAGCTCCGGGAACGGGAACAACCGGAGGCGCTGGAGCAGGCGACGGAGCTACGAAAGGCTGTGGAGGCTGGTAAGGCGCGGAATAGTACGAATAGGCTGATGATGATGAAGAAGAAGCTGAAGACGGTGGGATTGACATCGGAGAGATCGGAGAGAATAGCAAAACGCCGCCGGATCGGAACCGAAACGTTTTCAGGCAAAGATGATCGACGCCGACAAATTTGTTTTTTCTTAAAATTCTAGTTACCATATGTACTATAAGCTTTTAATTAGAAAATTCTGGAGATGGGCTTATATATGGGCCGAGCCTATTAGTTTCTTCGATAATAGAAGTCCACCCCGTGGAGTAAGTAGCTAAACCGATTTAAACCTGGTTCAGTTGTGTTCTATGATTCTATCAAATCGAAGTTTGATTATATGAAAACAGTATTCTTTTATATGAAAATAGTTTCTTAGGTATTTTGATAAATATTTTTTTCATGGGCTGAGATATTCAAGTTAATAATTGATAATTTATATATTTATTTATAATATTTTTTTTAAAAAAATTGAGGTATCTTCAATACAGGTTACTTTTTTAAACCTAATCTTCTTTTTACCAATGTAAGCCTTTTTCACCGCTGCTACTTTCTAATTCGGTTTTTGACCAAACATTTTTCTTGTTGGTTTTTTAACCACACATCCTGAAAAGACAGAAAAAATATCTGGTCAACAATCCAAAACTGTAGTCGCATTTAATTGAAGTACTATACATTTATTTTTTCAAATAAGAGTAATTTTTTCAATTAAAAATGCAAGTGGGTCTAAACCACTAGTGAAAAAAATCCACAGGTTTTGCCAAATAAAGCAAAAATAATAATTTTCATTCAATTCAATGCTATTTCTTACCCGCTACGAACCCTACCTCGTACGGAAACACAAGTTTCATTCGTCCACGTGGTTCGATAGCCAATCTCGCGGTAACAAGTCTATACGATTTTTATAACTCTGATGGCTCGACGCCCTGACTATTCTACGAAGCTTTTACTAATGTCAGAGATACACACGTGACGCAAAACAGGTTACACTTTGTCTTATCATTTTGATCCTAACCGTTCGATTGATTGTTAAGAGTGAAAGAAAGCATCAGACGACGTGTTTGGTAACTAGATCAGTTTTTATGTCACTTGGAAACTCGATTAGATACTGTTTGAATCGCTTGTGCAACATTGCTATATGAGCGATTCAATCATATAAGACTAGCTAGTTTTGTTATAAATACGCACTTAACAAAAAATCTTTTTCAAAAAATAAATGAAATTTTAATTGAAATGGTCACTTGTCATGAAAAATCATAGAAAAAAAAACAATTTCTTTTGTTGATTGGTTTTTAAATTTATATATAGAGATATATATACAAGGAAAATATTTAAAAGAATTCCAAAAACAATAAATCGGGGCAGTGCCACAATAACGGTAGTAACACGAGTTATTAGTATAATTTTAGCAGAAGAAAATGAATTATTAGAATACATGGTATATATACACATTATATAAAATTATTCTGAAAGTGTCAACTCCAAGTTCGGCTAATAAGAAATTTGTGTCACAAGATTAGCTGTCTTCAATAATTGACAATATGGTATTATTTTGTCTTTTTGTAATAATAGATCGGCTTTAGAGTTACCTTTAAACCTAGAGAATCTTAAACCTATAAGTGTGAAACATTCTCTTCTTCATAATGTTTAGTGAATTTCAAATTGGACAAAGATAACAAAATACAAATATGAATAAGTAATAAGATTGTTTTGATCCATTTCTATATTTCTATATGTAGATAATCGTCATGACAAGACTAAGAAATTTGCCAAAGAAAAACAAGACTAAGAATTGAAACATCAAACATCCAATACTTTTGCAAATTGTTAATATGGTATGTTTTGTATCAAATTATTTAATAGCTTATTTCTCGCTAGTCATTAAAGATGTATAATCAGTTAAGTCGTTAAATACTAGGCTGCAGTATAAATGAACAGAAAGTTGACGGTGAGCTGTGACCACATATGAGAGTATATAACGAAGGTAATTTAGGCCTATGGTTTATGAAGATAAAAAGAACCTGTAAATAGGTTAGGTAACATGTATTAGCATTAAAATGATTATTTACTTCTCTTTTACAATATTTGGTGCAGTTTTCTTTATCAGCAAAATAGTGGTACGTTCAACTACACTCAGTGAAAGAAATCGAATCTTATGCGTATGTTCATGCATAGTATATATAAATTAAACCCTAGTGGTCTACGACTTTTACTTACAGAAATATCGAAACGTGCAGTATAGTTGTCGGTGTAATATATAACCTATCCATCAAATAAGGTGTCTTGCTAGAGCTAGCTTTCGATCCTTCTCACAAAGAATATAGATTCAATCGTTTTATAAAACGCGTCTCATAAAGAGGGCTTTAACAAAAATACTCATAACCTAAGTTCAAACGATACTCCATACAATACCAAAGACAATACAACCCAACTTGGTTCCATTATTGGTTATAAAAAAGGACTAAACAATAGTCCAGAAACAGTTGACAACGGTGGTTGGAGTAAACTAGGGATATACCGTTACACAAATACAAAGGAATACGTATAAATAGCTAGACACGATCGAGCATACACTGATTGAAACTTGTACGATATCTCCTCAAGTTGCACTGTGGTGATAGTTAGCCATCATAGACTGACCTTGCTGCTGCTGAGGCGGCTCAGAACACGACTGAGTTATTATTTTCTTCTTGTTGACCCTTTTCCTCTTCTTCTCGTAGCTAACGCCACGTGACTTAGCCTGAAAATCTCTAACCTCCCTTAGGTAAATCCTGACAGGACGTGAGCCAAAGGGGCTAGTCTCGGGAGCTCCACCGTTCTCCTCGTAGGCGGCACGTAGACGACCGATAAGAGCGTCAAGTGAGCCCCAAGCTTGTCTGAGAGGACAAGGACATGGAGCCGGAGGGTTTGGGAGGCCAAAGAAGACGCAGTTTTGGTGGTGAACTTTGGTTTTCCCAAACTGGTCAAGGTAACGCAAAAACTCGAGAACATGTTCGCCGCTGCAAGACGGTGGAGAGAGAGGTGGACGATAGTTTCTAAGGTATTGGCAGAAAGTGTTCCAGTCACGGCGTTTCTGATTCTCGTAGCGGCTAGAGGAAGGTGGAGAAGAAGCATGTTGTGTAGAGAGAGTTGTATTAAGGTTCTCATTATTTTGATTTTGAGAGATCAAATCCATAGCTTTATATAAACTAGGGTTGGAGAGATTTATTTTCTGGATTTTGAAAGATTTAGGGCAGAAGAAATTAGGGTTTTTTAGTACTTTGTAGCTAAGATGAAGTGGATGGATTTAAAGTCTTGGCTTACTAATAACAAAATAATCAAAAAGGGAGAAGAGAGAGGACTTGGATACCTCCTTTTACTAGTGAGGTAGATGTTACAAAATGATGGTGATAGTGGATGTTGTGCAGAAATGGTGAGGCAAAGAGGAACAATCTAATGAAGAGATCTTTCTCTTGCTTCTTTTGAAGATGAGAGATATAAGTGGAAGAGATCAAAAGTGAGATTTGTTTCCTTTTCTAAATTATTTCTTTTTCTACTATTTTTTGTGTTTTTTCCTCTTTTCTACCATACATGGGAAGATGGATGGCAAAATGCATTCACAGTTGTCTATATAGATATATATATAGCTGCAAAAACATCATTGGGTCATTTATTGAGAGAGAGAAAAATAGATAGAAGCTGTGAGACTGGTCATCAGAAACCATAAATTTTCCATTTAAGACACAAAAGGAAGAGAAAGAGGACCTAGTGTTACATAAGTCTGTAAAGATAACTCTTCAGGTAAGAGAGAGACGGAGACCAATGGGTCGGTCAACTGAAGAAGAGAGACACAAATCTTTTCTTGATTTTCTTATGTCCATATTTTCAATACTTTTTATTAATAGATTCCAGACCAAAGTTCACATGTGGAATAATAATTTTATACTATTTCTTATTTAAGTTTCACAATTATTTTCTGATTTGAAAAATTACCTTTTCACTACAACATATACTTTAGTGGTTAATTACAACTAATTTTATATATTTATATTACTTCTATATATAGTTCTATTCTTTTGCATGTTGTATTTTGATAGCTAATTAATTTTACACATGTGTTCAAAAAGATCATGTTATATATAGTTTCACAAAGGTAATTTCTCTAAAATATATGATATGGTTCCAAACTAAATGGTTACTAAACATATGATTCAGCTCAAAAGGTATATATGTACCGAGTTTAGAATTATTTACTTATTCTATACACATTTTTAGAAAGTCCGGTTTAATAACTTATTTTCCCACTCATGAAATCATGGTTATTATTAAGATGGTTTTATTGTTGTGTCGAACATATACGTCTTTTTAACTTAAATCCTTGCAGAAAAATATGGCAAACCATTTTGATTTACTTGACTAATAAATTCGAAGAGCAGATTGGTGGATAATCCTCAACCGGAAAAATGAAATGCAAATATGACTATTTGCAACGTGTTAGTTTAGAGTAGAACGTTATTGCAATTTTTTTTTTGTATAGAAGCTATTGAAATCGAAGAACGTACTTCTGAAAATGACATAACAAAAGCATTAATAGATGATTCACTTACTTGACTGAATTTCCCAATAACTTTCTATTTCAATTGAGGTACCAGAAAACAAAATTTTGAACATAGTATGTATATATTCAGTTATCAAAAATAATACTATTAGTGTCTAGCTATTTTTTTGGGTCAAACTATTAGTGTCTAGCTATTTATCAAGGATAAGATGTATTTATTGAGCAATATATGAATATATTTGCATATAAATGATCCACTTATATATGAATATATTTATCTTTAATATAAGTGGAAATTTGCTGCAGAATCATATTTTTGATAGCAAGTCAGCAAAAAAAATCATATGGTCAAAATTTATCCAAAATTGTTAGTAACCTAGTCATTTTTATTTTCTTGTTAGCAACCTATTGTTAACGAGTCTCAATGCGTTATAAACCTCTCGAATCAAGAATTGGTGAGTTCATTTTACTGTTAACATATTCTTAAGAAATTCTTTTGCTCATATTTAGATAGGTCATGTCTCCGAACCTCCTCATTCTTGTCTACATATAGAAGAAGTTAAATTACAGGAAAGTAAAGATAAATACACATATATAGGGTTGGCTTACTGGCAAAACCTAGTAGTAGAATGATTTGATATTGACGTCACGTTTATTGTATATAAAACATTTTCATTCTTTGTTTCTAATCAAAAGCTTGTTGTTAAAACAAGAAAAACACGTATTTGATCTATTAATTTAATTATTTGTCTATAAAAACTATTTTGTCTAGAAGATGGTTCCGGAGATGCTCGTGAAGAAATGGTGGACCAATGAATATAAAGTAACAACTTTTTGTTCTTCTTGTTAATCACATAATTCGATATTTCATCATCAATCTTAACATTTCGAATTTATTAGATAATGAGGTAAAAGTAATTTATTTTCATAAAATGTTCAATAAATTGAATTATTATAAAGATTGTTATATATTGCTTGACCAAAAGGTTTCAATTTTTTTTTGCTAAACTTTGGAAAAGGTTTCATTTTGTAAAGCAAGAAAATAGATGAAGTAATACGACATAGTCCAACACGTGAAATTACTTCAAATCAAGCCTTCACTTCTGGTTCCGAGCGAAACAGTTTCTGGAAAAAAAATTAATAAGCAATTAGTCAAAGAATTAAAAAGCGTGGTACATAAATAAAATATATCAGGAATTTGAAAGCAAACTACCCCAAAACAAGAGAGCACATATTCCAAATCACTGTTTGAGATTTGGTGGTGCAGAACAATCCTGATTCTGTATATATACACAAAACATAAACTCAAAGTTATTCACAAACCAAAAAAAAAAAAAAATTAACAAGTAAGTTCAGTTATAATTGTGTACGTGAATGTAGTTTGAGGTATGACAAGCACACCGAGAACTTCCAAACTCTTACATGCGTCTTCAGCTCCAAACTTAGGATCTTCTGGTAGATCTACGTATATCTGCCAATAAAACTTTGTATTATAACGAAAACAGAAGAAATAGAAAACTTAAAAACATTCGGCTTCAAAAAGTAGATTCCATTGAACATATTCTATGATCATTCATTCATTTGTAAATTGGTGCATAAAGGATATATAGGCCTAGTTTCGAAATTGTTGTAGAAAAAAAAAAAAACTAATCAAAATTGACTAGCCTTACCGGTTTACGAGTTCAGTTATGGGTTAGAATAACCGGACCGAATATAATTAACCATTTATTTCATACACTTACTATGTTTGTTTCCACTGCCGCTACGTTCACTCTTAACCGTTCAATCCGGTTCAGTCCTTCTGACAATGTAGGAAACCAAAACCAATAGGTTAATACTATCATATTAAATTTTGAGAAACTAAACCGGGCGATGATCACCTGCCAAGATCTTGGCTCTCTTGTGGTCATCTTCGAGCTTGGCAACGTTTTCACGGAGAGCCACTAATGCTGCGGCACAGAGCACACCGATCTGTCTCATTCCTCCACCTAATGTTTTGCCTGCATGCAATTAAACACTTTAACCGGGAACTACAATTGCTATTTAACCATCTCAATCTGATTCATAGCTACAACTTACTTTAGTGATAAAACTCTTGCTTCCCACGATCACCGAACCGACCGGCGCACCTATGCCTTTCGACAAACAAATCTAGTCACATCAAAGTGACCGGTTTAGAACTCAATAGTATTTTCAATACATTTTTTTACATATAAACGTTACATAGCAAGGTTTTGATGAATATTACCGAGACCGAATCAGCGGCTTGAACAATCCTCTTCACCGGTACTCCAAGTGCCTAATCAAGATCGAAATTATGAACTCGTATACTTCAAAGCATTGACAACATGCATTTGAGTGAAAAGTTCAACAAAAATACATATAAAATGAATTATATATATTGAAATGTTTGTATACTAACAACAGAAGCGTTGAAGATACGAGCTCCATCGATGTGAAGCTTCAAGCCATGTTTCTTGGCTAACTCTCCGACCTTGTCTATGTATTCTATAGGCAAGCATCTACCTCCACAACTGCATCAAGAAACTCTGGTTCTATCAAACCATAATGTATAAATTAATTAAAGAATCATACCGGTTTTTCAGTTAACTTAAACCTAAACTAACCAACAAAGTCTCCTAAACGAAGTCTAAACTTAACCGTTACACCAAACATACTTAAACACACACACAAAGTAAGTTATTAAGAAAAACTTACTTTGCTTGAGTGTTCTCAAGACATATAAGCTTAGTAACCGGATAATGAAGATCTCCTTTGGGACTCCTCACAGCAGCTTCAATAGAACTAATCTCCATCGTCCCATCCTCTTCATTCTTCACCGTTCTAGGGTGCACTCCACCAAGGCTAGAAACGCCACCGTTTTCATAAATATGAATGTGAGAGTCATCTCCAAGAATCACTTCACTCCCTCTCTCATCACAATGGACCAACACACTTATCAGATTCCCCATTGTCCCTGACGGCACAAACATGGCCGCCTCTTTTCCTGCGATCTCAGCCACCTCTCTCTCCAAAAGCAATGCCGTTGGATCGTTCCCCAAAACGTCGTCGTCTACTTCCGCGTTTGCCATAGCTGAACGCATTGAATCAGTTGGCTTAGTCACCGTGTCGGACCGGAGATCAACGGTTCTTGTAACTGGCGTTACCATCTTGATGACTGAAAACAAAAAAGTTACTAGACTAGGACTCAAATAAATAACAGAAATAATGAATATTTTGTGATGTTAGGTCTATACTCTTTGTTCTTGATGAAGAGATGATAAGTTTAATGCATGTGGTTTCGAGCTAGTGGCTCAAGATGCAGAGTGAGTGAGTGATCTAATCGATTACGGAATGAAGACAGGGAATCTGAGACAAATAAGATCAGTCCAACCAACACACATGTTGGATGCATAATGACAAACTGGTAAAGTAAAGTTAGTAACTATTCTGCCTAATCTTTTATCTTATTGCATACTACTTTTTTTGTTCTGGCATCTATGTTTAATATTTAACGTAAAAGTAAAAGACTATAGGTTATAAAAAATATTTGTTGGATACTTACGTCGCGGATACATATAATTTTGTAACTTCCTATTATTTAACTAGAAATGTGATATTATTATTATTTACTTTTCAGACCAACAATCATATTAATTTTGTAAGAAAAGTGTTTTGATATTCATTAAAACTACTTTAGATCCTTGTTTTTAATTTATTCACATGTTAATTCAATAAACTTTTGTGATAAATTTTTGTTTTGGAAAATACATTAAAGGGCCAGTAAGAAATATCTGTTATTATGTATATATATATGCATGGATTTATTAAACCTAAAATTTTAAATATTTATGATTATTGATTTGAATAATTACTCAGTTAAAAATATATAGAATCTTTTCAACAATCACATATCAGCATATACAAAATTATCTACTTAAATATGTATTGTATGATGTTTTCTAGGTTATAAATATAAAAATATCAGATCATTATTCTAAATTTCTAACATACATGAGCAGTTCCAGTTCCATCGCGAACGGTTTTGGTCACTGAAATTGTATGCGTCAACTGTTTTGGAAAGTTTGATGGTGGCATCCACATCATCCAAATCAATCTTATATATATACCAAGATGATTGCATAAGTCATAACTAGTTACTAATTAGAGAGAGACAAGTGTTTTTGTTAGCACGCGAGATCAATATCATATCGTGTAAACATACGTAATCAAGTTATCAAATCAAGTAGTAGTAATCTCTTTTATTTCATCAATCAGTTATGTTTTGCTTAGTGATGCTGTGATGTATATTAATTTTTAATGTTTCATGTCGGAATGCTTTTGGGTGAAGGATAGATGAATACGTTTACCAGACTAACAAACAATGTAGAATGTATATTCTATTCTACTTTTCAAAACAGACTACAGTAGTACTATTAACTCTATCAATTTATATAACATTTTAGATATATCAATTGATTTCAGTGTTTACGTGCACATGTGTTCCAAAATAATTTTATGTATACGTTTATTCGTTTAGCTGAATAGTCAACTATATTTAATTGAAAGTCAACTATTTTAACCATATATTTTGAAAAACATATTGGATTTTCAACCTCAGTTGGTTACATTTAGAGTTTTAGAGTATATAAGCTATTGGTATTCTGATCAACGGTTTAGTTAGTTATTCTGATTAAATAACAAAACCCAATAGCTTTTTCAAAGAAAAAAGAACAAAAGCCAGTAGAAAATGATACTATGTATGTTTTCTCAATGATGTTGTTTCATATCAATCATCTTTACTTGTATATTGTTAAATTTATCGGCCTAACAAATATTTATACAACATCTAGCTAGATATATCATTTTAAAAATGTGGACAAACCTATAGGCTTAAAGAAATCGCGAAGACGACACAAATCACACCACCACAAAGAAGAAGTAACCAAACTCTACTAAACCAGGAATCTTACCAACCTTTAGATGATGGATCAATAATGCTTTAAAGAAATAATGATTTACTCAATCAAATAACACAACTATTAGCTAGAGTCCTAAAAGCATGCCACATGCACATTCTATAATGGATCGACATTTAATTATTATAGAGCTTATCATAAAGTTTTTTTCTGAAAACTACTTGAGGTATTAACTACTTGAGCTTATCATAAAGTTTTTTTCTTAAAACTACTTGAGGTAGTAACCGGATAATGAAGATCTCCTTTGGGACTCCTCACAGCAGCTTCAATAGAACTAATCTCCATCGTCCCATCCTCTTCATTCTTCACCGTTCTAGGGTGCACTCCACCAAGGCTAGAAACGCCACCGTTTTCATAAATATGAATGTGAGAGTCATCTCCAAGAATCACTTCACTCCCTCTCTCATCACAATGGACCAACACACTTATCAGATTCCCCATTGTCCCTGACGGCACAAACATGGCCGCCTCTTTTCCTGCGATCTCAGCCACCTCTCTCTCCAAAAGCAATGCCGTTGGATCGTTACCCAAAACGTCGTCGTCTACTTCCGCCTTTGCCATAGCTGAACGCATTGAATCAGTTGGTTTAGTCACCGTGTCGGACCGGAGATCAACGGTTCTTGTAACTGGCGTTACCATCTTGATGACTGAAAACAAAAAATTATTAGAGTTGGACTCAAATAAATAACAGAAATAATAAATATTTTTGTGATGTTAGGTCTATACTCTTTGTTCTTGATGAAGAGATGATAAGGTTAATGCATGTGTTTTCGAGCTAGTGACTCAAATTGAAGAGTGAGTGAGTGATCTAATCGATTACGGCATGAAGACAGGGAATCTGAGACAAAGAAGATCGGTCCAACGAACACACATGTTGGATGCATAATGACAAACTGGTAAAGTAAAGTTAGTAACATTTCTGCCTAATCTTTTATCTTATATTGCATACTACTTTTCTTGTTCTGGCATCTCTTTACTGTTTAACGGAAAAGTAAAAGACTATAAGCTATAATATATTTGTTGGATACTTACGTCACGGATATATAGAACTTTGTAACTTTCCAATTATTTAACTAGAAATGTGATGGTATTATTAATATGTGTAATCTAGTTTTCAGACCAACAATCATATTAACTTTGTAATAAAGTGTTATGGTATTCAGTATTACAGTTTTGGATTCTTGTTTTTTTTATTTCACATGTTAATTCAATACATTTTTTCTGAATTTATTATTTGGAAAATATATTAAAAGGACAAGTATCAAATATGTGTTATCATATTATGCATGGCTTAAACATAACATTTTAAATATTATTTGATTATTTATTGAATTAATCAGTTCAAAATGTATAGAATCCTTTCGGCAATAACATATCAGCAAAATTATAAACTTCAATATGTAACGTAAGAGGTTTTCCAGGTTAAATATAAAAATATCATATCATTATTCTAATATACATAAGCAGTTCGAATCCTATCGCGAACGGTTTTGGTCACTGCAATTGTATGTGTCAGCTGTTTGGAAAGTTTGATGGTGGCATCCACATCCTCCAAATCAATCTTATCTTTATATCAAGATGATTGCATAAGCATATACTAATTAGAGAGGGACAAGTGTTTTTTTGTTAGCACGAGATCAACATCATATCGTGTAAACATACGTAATCAAGTTATCAAATCAAGTAGTAGTAATCTCTTTTATTTCATCAATCAACTATGTTTTGCTTAGTGATGCTGTGATGGTATATTAATTTTTCATGTTTCATGTCGGAATGCTTTTGGGTGAAGGATAGATGAATACGTTTACCGGAATAACAAAAAAATGTAGAGTGTATATTCTATTCGACTTTTCAAAACAGACGACAGTAGTATTATTAACTCTATCAATTTATATAACTTCTGGATATATCAATTACTTTTAGTGTTTACTTGTCCATGTGTTCCAAAATAATTTATATATTCCTTTAGCCAACTAGTCAACTATATTTAATTGAAAGTCAACTAATTTAACCATATATTTTGAAAAACATATTGGATTGTCAACCTGAGTTGGTTACCTTTAGAGTTTTTAGAGTATATAAGCTATTGGTATTCTGATTAACACTTAATGATTTATATTATCTTGATCACGATATAAAGATGTTAAGATCACATAATAATACGGTTTAGTTAGTTATTCTGATTAACTAACAAAAGCCAATAGAAAATGATACTACTATGTATGTTCTCAATAATGTTGTTTTCATATCAACCATCTTTACTTGTATATTGTTAAATTTATCGCCCTAACAAATATTTATACAACATCTAGCTAGATATATCATTTTTAAAATGTGGACAAACCTATATGCTTAAAGATATCGTGAAGACGACACAAATCACACCACCACAAAGAAGAAGTAACCAAACTCTACTAAACCAGGAATCTTACCAACCTTTAGATGATGGATCAATAATGCGTTAAAGAAATAATGATTTACTCAATCAAATAACACAACTATTAGCTAGTCCTAAAAGCATGCCACATGCACATTCTATAATGGATCGACATTTAATTATTATAGAGCTTATCATAAAGTTTTTCTGAAAACTACTTGAGGTCTTAACTTATATATTCGCATAATCACATCAATAATGCTACTTTGTGTATTTCCGTCGTTTATAGACGAAATAATAAATAATTCTTTATAATACTTTCTCCGTTTAGGTTTAATTATCGTAAATTTTTCATTTCAAAATAAGTGTCGTTTTATAATTTCAATGCATAATTTATTAAATTTATATATTATTTTATTTTTTATTGGTTGAAATATGATTAAGTTTATATGTAATGATGATTTTATTTTGAAAATATGCTAAATTAAATATATTTGTAATTTGTGTGTAAAAACTTAAAACGATAAGTAAAATTAAAATAAAAAGGAGATAGTAACAAATAAGGACATGATCATGATTTTCTGCTTTCTACTCATGTAGTTTGACTCGTCGAATTATTTTATATAGATTCCATAAGAAAATATTTGATACAAATCATTAGAATTTTTTTTTACTTCTATTGTTCTCCAATAATAATTTAATATTTTTCTAGTTTGCTAATATATTTTTATTTTAAATTGACAGTTTAGGTCATGCATGGATCAAAAGAAAAGTATGTCAAATATTTTATATTGTTCATTTTAGGTCATATATTACAGTTTTTTTACTTATATTGTTCTACAAGCAATAAATTGATAAACAGATTATTTATAATCAAAAGAGAAAAATAACACGTGGAGGTGTTTAACGCCGCCGTTAGTTAACTACAGTCTGTTATTATACTTGCTTGCTGGACTTTTGACTCTAAACGATTAAAACAGAATACAGTTTTAAACCTCATTAAACGGAATATACTCTATTTAGTATTCAGATTCGCTTCTTCTATATAACAACCATCTCATCTCTCACGTAAACAGCAGAGATACGAAGAGAATCATTAAAACAGAATATTCCGATGACCGGAGAATTCGAATTTGAAAACAGTTACCAGATCTGCGGCGAGATCGGCCGAGGACGATTCGGAACAATCACTCGCTGCTTCTCTCCGGCGACGAAAACATTCTACGCCTGCAAAACGATAGACAAGCGCGTCCTCGTCGACGCACTCGATCGCGAGTGTATAGAGACGGAGCCGAGGATCATGGCGATGCTACCGCCGCATCCCAACATCGTCAGGATCTACGATCTCTTCGAAACAGAGGACACTCTCGCGATCGTCATGGAGCTAGTCGATCCTCCGATGACGATCTACGATCGGTTGATCTCCGCCGTCGGAGGGAGGTTATCCGAATCGGAATCCGCCTCGTACGCGAGACAGATCCTCCGCGCTTTGGCTCATTGTCACCGTCGCGGCGTGGTTCACCGTGACGTGAAACCTGACAACGTTCTAGTCGATCTTGCACACGGCGGAGTTAAGCTCTGCGATTTCGGATCGGCGGTGTGGCTAGGCGGAGAGAAAACGGAGACGGCGGAGGGAGTGGTGGGGACACCGTATTACGTCGCGCCGGAGGTTGTTATGGGGAGGAGGTACGACGAGAAGGTGGATGTGTGGAGCGTAGGTGTTGTGATATACACTATGTTAGCTGGAGAGCCGCCGTTTAATGGAGAGACGGCGGAGGAGATATTCGAGACGATACTGAGAGGGAATCTGAGGTTTCCCCGGAAGGTATTCGGATCTGTATCAGCGGAAGCTAAGGATCTATTGAGGAAGATGATTTGTCGCGATGTTACGCGGAGATTTTCAGCTGAAGATGCTCTTCGTAAGTCGTTTTTGCTCTGTTTTCAAAAATTCAAAAATATTTATAAATTCTTTAAAAATAATATTTTGAAAATGATAATTGCAGGTCATGCATGGATCATGAACGTGGGGAACGTACAAAGCAATTAACTGAAGAGCTCTCTGGTTTCGATGGTTTTTGATTAGAGTTATCGATATGTGTATATTCTCCATTCGAGTAGTCAAACGTACGTAGCTGTGTTTTAATAATCCTACGGTTTGGCTTCGGTATTAGAGAGAATGTAGCTTGAATCGGAATAAAAATGATTTTGAGGGATCGTGGTGCCATTTTACGTCGAGTTTTGAGAAATCATGCATGATGACGAGGAACTTATGGTTGGCCCATTATGGATGGAAGATGGATTTTTAGATGGGCCTATTTTAGAGGACTTTATGTAACGATCAGGAGTATAGAAAGTAGCATGTAAACATTTTGTAACGATTTGTAATAAAAATGGATATGACTTATGAGTCTATGAGAGATCAGATCATGGTGCCATTTACGTGGATTTTTGAGATATCATGCATGATGACCAGTGTTATGGTAGGCCCACCGTGGATAAAAGGGTTTTAGGGCCCATTTAAGAGGACTTTCATCTATTGGGCTAGTTGTATCAAACTAGGGCCCATTTCAGACTAACTATGTTTGGTTTACAAAATCAATAGTATAAAATTTTGCGGAAAACGTGCAGAAGAGTTTAGGTATGGTTCTTTTGGTGTGAGGCCACCGAGAAGATGATGATGATGATGATTGGCAGACGAGTTATGAAAACGGGGACCGAAAATAGAATCAATACCCATGTCCTGTAATAGAACTATTTGAGACATGTTCAAGACACAATCAGAAGAAACAGAGCAAAGATGTTCTCTATTTGCTTTCTAGTTCATGTCTTAGTGTTAAAAACCATACAAATTACACATTTGTTTTTGGTAAATGTTTAATTAACCAAGCCATTGCTGTGCACGGCGTTCACCGGTAGCTCCAACAGATCGCCGGATGCTCATTTTCTCGTTGGCGTATTTATCCTGAAGACTTTCGAAAGCAGTAACGTCAAGTTTTCCCGTCACTGACTTGCCTTGCTTCCTACGGAGATGTTGTTCTCTAACAGAAGCCCAGAGTTTCTCCACTGCTTGTCTCTGCTGTGACGTGAACCTTGACACGTTCTCAAACGCATGTTTCACCAATATGTCTATAACTGTCTGGCACCTGAAAAATGAATCCAATCATTCCTCAAATTCGGCACAACAACAAGTTCAAAAGGGAAACATTCTTACCATGGAACTTTGTAACGGCGTGCAGCTATCTCCAGGCATGTAATCAAAGCTTCTCTTTTTGACCTGAGAAATTTCTTATTCTCCAAGGCATCTGTATCTTCTTTTGTCATCTTTGTTTTACCATTTTTCTTCAAACAACTGGGAATCCATGCATCGAGCCCAAAGGGATCTGACTCAACATCCTCTTGATCTCCAGCTGACGCAGCTTCAGCCACGCCCTGTGTTGTCTCTCCATCTCCACTATCCTTGACAGCCTCTTGTTCAAGAGCAGCTGCTTCTTCCGCATCATCTTCCTCAGTTGCGACAGGAAGATCAGATATAGCCTCCTTTATTTGAGTAGCAGTCTTGGAAAACTAAAACAGAAAAAAAAAAAAAAAAACAAATGCATATGCGACATTATGAAAACCTCAAAGGATGATGGTTCATAACACAGTAACGAGGCAATCTATTGAAAGAAGGTATATAGAGTCTTACCATAAAGCTGTCATCAGTAAAGAGGTCATTAGCCACAACTGCTTTAATCGTCCATATGGTCAACAGATTCTTCTGGCTTTTATCAAGGCACTACATGATAACAAAAGATAGGAACAATGCATCAACACCTTCCCCTTTTAAATATGCCAAAACTTTAAAGCATGAGTTTTCAAAATATGTTTACCTCGGCGACATCCTGAGCTGCTGAGAACAATGCATGATAATCTGCTCTAACCAAGCGATCAGTACAAGGAGTTTTCGATGACATTGCAGCTTCGAGCATCGCAACGAAGTAGCTGCTTGTCTCAGGCTTCACACTTCCAGCTTGAATCAGACGTATGGCAAGCTTTGAGGCTTTGGAGAACTTGGAAGGGTTCTTGATGTGAGAAGTAATCTTCTGCATCGCTTCTATCACTTGTTCTTCTGATGCATCGGTCGATGTCTTAAACTGTAGACGCTTCTTAGGAGCTGCAACTCAAACATTAAATAAGCTAACTGATCGAAACGGATAACCGAACATCATTGCTTAAAGCTCAGATGGTTCTTTCTTATTCTAAAGATGAAGTAGTGAATTTACATTGAAACATATGTTACCTTCCGGTTCAGGTTCAGGTGTAGATTCTACTGGTTTTGATCGCTTTAGTGCGCTCTTGAGAACGGGAGGAGCTGTGTGATTTGAGCATTTAGTCAGATCAGTGACAACAACAACCCCAAAGTTTTGATTTTTTAAGTTCAAAGGAGTAATCTTTTATCTCTATGGCATAAGAGAGAAACTCACAATCAATAAACTTTCCGAAGGGTTCAGTAAGGTTCTAGAATGAATCGAATTCAGGTAAGATAGATCAGAAAGTGGATAACTTTATCGAGAATTAAGCTTACCTGAGAGATCGGGTGCAGATTCTGCTGGTTTAGAGCGCTTCAGGGAACTCTTGAGAACCAGAGTCGGAGCCGGAGAGGGAGAGGGAGAGGAAGAGGAACTTTCATTTTTCGAATCGTCTGGCTTTGAAGAGATTGGAAGCTCTTGCTGCTGAGAAGACGGAGGAGGTAGACCTTCGAATATATTGTCCGTCATCTCTCAATCTCTCCCTCTCTCTTAGTTTCGCTTCGTCGACGGAGAAGAAGACGGTCGCATAAAGCCAGAGCCGACACCGGAATTAAATTGGGTTTGCGCTCTGGGCCGTTTTAAAAATACAGTCAAAGATTATCGGCCCAAATGATTTTGGGCTTTAATAATATGTTTAATTTAGATATATATACGTAATTTATGAACAATTTGTTTATTTCTTTTGGTAAGCCTTATATAAGTGGGAATGAAAGTTTGAATGTACGATTTTATGATAGTTTCCTATATTTTTTAATTTTCTACAAATTAAATTTTTGTTTTTTTTTAAGTTTTTAAAATTTTAATCAACTGTTGGGCAATAGCTTCTTATAGAATAACAAAATCCATAATTAAACTTCATACCGCATATAGACTACAAGTGTTAATTAAAGTACTCAACTATTCGTATGTGTTAATGGGTGAAAGAGTTAAGACTTGTGAAAGTTTATAGAAAATACAGACACGCACACATCATACTCCAATTGTTATATTTTACACAACCAATGCTTTTTTCTTCTTTCAATATTGTGTGTTATGTAGTCCCGAGGAGTTCAACTACCCTTTGGCTTTTTGTCTAACCTCAATTAGACTAATCAATAAATAATATTTTAGTTATGTTTATATAAATATTGTTTTAGTTGAGAGTTGTTGATTTTAACAAAAACGAACAGTATAATAGACTAAATAAACGACTTTTTGATTTTAGACAATTACTTATGTGTTTTATTTAGGATGTAATATAATTGATCAAATGTATTTCTAAGAAATGAACTTTTAAATTACAAGGCGATTAACCTTTATGACATTAGACAATGGAAAGATATACTGTTTAGTTTTGCCATGTTGAGTCATAGAAATATAGACGCATACTAACTTTTTACTAATATGGATACAAGCCTACAACTAGTAAGAAGTAACATTTAGTTAGTAAGCTTTGATTAATTTATATTTAAGTTGCGTGCGTGTATGTATATAAAAAAATTACACTCTACCAAATATATAAGCTAACGACTATTAAACGAGTTGAACGACTAATTATTCTTATATAATGAATATGATTGAAACATTGAAAACTATATTCAAGTGTTTCCCCTTGAAAGAGTCTATTCTGAATTCTAAGTTATTCGTTGACAAAAAAAAAGTTATTCACTCTTGAATTTTGAAATTACTACAAAATGTATTGTTATAGTATATGTATATATTATTTTCTTGGTAAAATAGTATATGTATATATCGTCTTGTGAAGTGATCTTATTAAGTTGTTTTGGTAAATCACATATTTACTAACGCCCACATTCAGCCAGTGAAGTTTCTAATTCGATCTCATTGACTATCTACTTTTTTTAACTTCACGAGTATCCTGTTATTTAAACAGTAAATGTTTATAAATTTCTTATGTATCACTGTTTAGATATTCGGTGTACAGGTTTGAGTAACTATTTTATTTCTTCTTATGAAAAAAACTATTCTTATTTCGATCCAATGAATACTGCTTAGGGATTATATTATATTACTAGTGTTTTATATTCGAGAAAACCTTCGGATTCAACATTTCAACTTTCGTAATAAAAAATTTGTAGTGGGAAAACGATCGTGCGCCCCATTTCCATTTGTTCAATTCAACCTCGGCGCTCGACCCCACACATCAATTATAACGCTAACTATAAAGACAAAATAAAAAATCACAGGTTTAAAGAAAATTATCTTAACCAATTAAATATTTAATGTCTGAATACGGTGGTAATTGATTAGAGACGTATATAAGTTTTCAACGATCTACTACGGTTTAGGTTGTATATCCATGACGAGATGTTAAAACTCTTGGTAACAAGTGGTGTTATTTTGACAAAAACGTTTTGTCAAAGTGTCAAGTAGCAAAATTCTCAAAAAATGTCAAGTGATAATAATCTTCTTACACAAAAATGTCAATAAAAAGTCTCGTAACAAAAACCTAGAATGCATATTGTACCCTTTTGTAATATATAATTCACTCTCGAGCCTTGGGTTGGGTGATTTTATATTCGATTATACATATATATATATATGCATTATATTAATTAGTATCTATCTAAATATGCTTCCACTTATTTTATAAGTTAGCTTATATTACATTATTTTCTCTTTCTTGCTTAGTATCATTCTTTGTCGTGTTCCTTTCAATTAAACTTTTCGTTGTCTTGTGTCTCTCACGACACAAAAACTTGTACAAGGGTTTTAAAACCAAGATCTGGAAAATATATCTCCTCTTCTAGAATTGCTCATCCTCTCTTGATCTAAAAGATCACTTATATTTCCATAGGTCTTCATCACTTTTGGAATATATAAATCCAGATATAATCTCTTTAGGGTTTAATGGCGAATCCATGGTGGACGGGACAAGTGAACCTCTCTGGCCTCGAAACGACGCCGCCTAGTTCATCTCAGTTAAAGAAACCAGATCTCCACATCTCCATGAACATGGCCATGGACTCAGGTCATAACAACCATCATCATCATCATCACCAAGAAGTCGACACCAACAACAACAACAACGAGGACGATAGAGACAACTTGAGCGGGGAAGACCACGAGCCACGTGAAGGAGCCGTGGAAGCCCCCACACGCCGTCCACGTGGACGTCCAGCTGGTTCCAAGAACAAACCAAAGCCACCGATCTTCGTCACGCGCGATTCACCAAACGCTCTCAAGAGCCATGTCATGGAGATCGCTAGTGGGACTGACGTCATCGAAACCCTAGCCACTTTCGCTAGGAGGCGCCAACGTGGCATATGCATCTTGAGCGGTAACGGCACGGTGGCTAACGTTACACTCAGGCAACCCTCAGCAGCTACCGTGGCAGGGCCCCCTGGTGGTGGTGCGGCTGTTTTGGCCTTACAAGGGAGGTTTGAGATTCTTTCTTTAACCGGTTCTTTCTTGCCTGGACCGGCTCCACCTGGATCCACCGGTTTAACGATTTACTTAGCCGGTGGTCAAGGTCAAGTTGTTGGAGGAAGCGTGGTGGGGCCACTGATGGCGGCTGGTCCGGTGATGCTAATTGCTGCCACGTTTTCTAATGCGACTTACGAGAGATTGCCTTTGGATGAGGAAGAGGCGGTCGAGGGAGGAGGCGGAGGAGTGGCTCCAGGGCAGCTTGGGGGCGTAGGTTCCCCGCTGAGTAGCGGTGGCGGTCGAGGGGATGGAAACCAAGGACTTCCGGTGTACAATATGCCGGAAAATCTTGTTTCTAGTGGCGGTGGAAGCGGTGGAGGAGGACAGATGAGCGGTCAAGAAACTTATGGTTGGGCTCAAGCTAGGTCAGGATTTTAACGTACGTTAAAATGCCTTTTTTATTTACAAAAGTTAACAATAAGAATTATGATGATGTCTATTATGATAATGATGATAAAAAAAAACCTAGTCAGTTGGTATTAGTGAGCTATGTAGTGTGTGTACATTATATTATGCTCTATCTTGACTACGTTTATTATTTGCTAAACTTCACTTGTGTGTTTCTGATCTCTTATTAAAACTTTTTTCTCTTTGCTGGATTCTTCATTTTTATTTATAGTGAGGTATATATGTATGCATGCATATGTATATGATTGATCCTCACTAAATTTGAACACTTTAGGGTTGACCAATTTTTCATATACATGATTAGCCTTATACATGCTATATATATTTGGTTTTATTTTGTATATGTGCATACATTTATTGGACACCTACTTGGGAATTAGCTACAAGCCTCACACTCACCTGCCCTCATAAACAACAAGTTAGCTTAAGTTTGCTACAATTTATGTAGAAAATTATTAGTCAATTCACATCTGAATGATTACCATAACATGCATATGTCAACACAATCACGTATAAGCATTGTTTAAGCTATGCACATCAGAATACATTTATATATCATATATATGCGAAGAGAATAAAATAATTACTGAGAAAGATCAATTAACTCCGGTTCCAGGAGTTTGTTTCGTTTCCACATACATGCAAAAATCATCTTATTCTACTTTGGTTATGATCTGATCTTCTGGTGTTTGATGGTGGACATATATTATAATTTTCTAAGAACATGTTCCTATCATGATTAGTCGGATGCTAGAGTCAAATGACATTTGATATTAACAAAAAAAAAACTACTGTTAGATAAATATAGATAACATGCATAAATTTCATATGACGATAAGATGTTCTAATAAAATATATATGCATGTGTTTTCTTGAAAATCAAATCGTCTGGATTGAAACCAAACTTTATAATTAAAGGAGTTGTGAATCTGCAACGGTCAAATATATACAAATTAGAAGTGATAGTCAACCTCATCTAATATAACTATTTCAATCGAGTACAGAAATTAATATAAACATGTTTACAAGGCACACTAGTACACTACTCTGCAAGTTCGATGCAACTAATCAATATACCAAAGGAAAAAGAGTGAAATGCAAGTATTATACTACTATATTTATTATTTTATACTACAACTAAGTGTGAGTGTGTGTATTAATAATCCCCACTGCTGTCAGCTTATAAGTGTCGTCATTGAACCTAAATTTTAGGCTTTCTTGACCATCTTTTAATTAAAAATCATAAACAAAAGTATGGTAGTAGAGGAGCCTATTCACATGGTACCACATGCGTTCCTCTTGCAAAACGTAAAACCCTAATGAAACTGTCTATTATATATATATTCATATCCGTACTTTCTCGAGCAGAAATGCATAACACTAATGAATAATCAAATAGCTTTTGAATTTTGAATTATTCATTTTAGTTCTCTTTATTTATGTATTATTTAGGGTACCGATTTATCAAGATCCATGTAGTCCAGCACATAAACAACGTAACATAAGATGATAAAAAAATCATCTTCTGATTTTCTTATAATTAGCTTATGTATGTCTCCAATTCCCTCTCTTTTTGGTCAATAATCACACCATCTTAAGCTCTATAATCCAAAACTAGTGTTTGGTAGTGAGATGTGACAAATTTACTCATAAATATTATTAAAGTTCAGGCATAAAGCAGTATTCATGAATATTTAGTCATGCATATTTAAGTACAACAAATTAGCAGACTTTTTCTCTCTACATTTTTTTTTTGTAACTGGACTTTTTCTCTCTACATGATTGTATTTAGATTGTTAATTTACACAAATGATTATTTTCATCCAAACTATCAATTTACCCAATTTTTTATGACATGGATAAATTTCCAAATCATAATTAATTCTTGTGGTACTTTATCAAAAGGGAAGCCCTAACCCGCAACCGCACTCAAAAGGCAGTAATAGTTAACTAGAAAAAGTCTAAAACTAAAGCAATTAACAACTAATACTTTGAAAAGGAATCCATAAACAAGCATTATTAAAAGTATAACAAATACTACAAGATAAAGCAGATATAGCTCGGGGGTCCCCCGAAAAAATTATATCAAAACATTAAAGAAGATTTACGCCAAGGTACTGCTTCATTGAAAATAGAATAAATCTGTTTCCTGTTTTTTTTCTTGTTCTTTATAATGTTCAATTACAAAAATATATATGGTCCTCACTGAAAATAACACTCGAAGATAATGCGCAGCCTTTATACACTTCCTTGATACATATAATGATTATATTTTGTTTATTTGGAATTTGGAAAACATGTTCATAACCATAAACAACAACTGCTTTTCGTTGTAATCTTATATAATAACAGTGGAGATAAGTTAATTATTTATTATATTATGTTATAGTGTTCTTGAAATGATATGAATTGATGTCATATGTCTATGCTTTCACTAGAACATACATACTGAATACTTTCACAATACTTCGCTTTTTCGATTTTTGTTGTTGTTTTTGTCAATTCTCTTGTTTGAGAGAAACGAAGATTTAAATTTCCAAAGAAAGTTGGAATGGGGACTTTTTGTCGTCATGAATTGTTTATATATTCCAATCCAAATAATAGTACATACTAGTAAAGAAACGGACATCATATCTGTCGAATATAATTTATAGCGTTACGTGATGTTTCTTCTTCAGCCTACACAAAGCATTAAATAACACTAACTTTGGTACTCGTATTTGTATAACAATTAAACACTTGGTGTGGTCTAAAGGGAGTTAAGCTGGGAGTGTAAAGTGTAAACATAAATTATTTAAAGAACAAAATATTTAATAGGTAAAAGATTTATTATTTTAAATTCTACTAAGAAATAATATTATACAAATTTGTCATATATATATATATATATATAACAAATTATATTTAGTTTATTAAATATCTTTATGATCAATCCATAATGAGATGAAAAACAGAAACATATGTGTTTTATAAAGAGAACCACACAAACTAATGGGTAAAATTAGATATTATTAAGACAACCACCATAGATATAAATGAAATAATATCTACATAGTTTAAAATGTGAAAGCACTACGTATAAATAGATTCCGACCAGCCGATCTCCAAACTAGGCTTCTCATCATCTTAGAACAAGAGAACGACAAAAACACTTCACATCTTCAAAGAATCATCACTTTGGTTTTCTTCATTTCTTGATTCTCAAAACTTGTTTCTTTCTTACGAGCTTGCTTCAATTTCACTCGCCTGCGCTCTGTAAAGCTCGCCTTAGCTCAGAAGCCATAACATGCAAAATAACCGGTTTTTGTCTGAAACCTAAGAACTAGTTGCATACTCTGTGTTTGTCCATGTGATTTAGGTGATATCCATTAATGACCAATGTTCAAGAAACCTAGTCTAGGCAGATTGAACTTTTTTTTTTTTTATCAACGATTATATTACGTGAAAATTACACTGTAAATGGATAATACAAATAATCCCTTAACCAAAGCGGTGGAATATTAAAGAAGTACGATGAAAAAGAAAAATCTTGACACTTATTGGACAGAACATCAACAGCTTGATTTCGTTCCCTATTAAGGCAGATTGAACTTTTATCTTATTTACTTAAACACCTTTCTAAGTTTGACAACTTTTAATTTTGATCAATGCTTTACTGAGTAAACCGAACCCCACACACAGAATAGGCCACACATGTTCTCTAATCATGTTGGCCCAATAGAACAGGCCTTTAGTAACATTTAAGCCATTCTAACTTTACATTATTATTATTAAGTTTTTTAATATTTGTTCCAAAACTATATACCATTTTTCCAGTAATTTGGCTTTTTGTGCTAGACATAAATACTTTCATAGTTAAATTTTGCCAGTGATCTGCATTTTCTTTTATTGATTTACTCATTTAATATTAGAAATTACTAATCATTCATGACTACTATTAAGAAGAAGAAAAATGCAACATATATCATTGGAATGGTTGGGAGAAAAATACATTTCTCGTACAAAGAATACTAGAGTGTTTTTTTTTCCTAAAACAAAGAACTACTATCATATCTAGAGTACTATATTCCATATGTCACAAAAAAAACAAAAAACAACAAAGCAAAGCAAAAGTGAAAATCAATCTTCCATATGTGGTAGTTTCTGAGCCAGCTCCGCCCCTAAGCCTCGGTGGCTGCAGCTTCTTGTACTTCAACAGCCGCCTCCGTCTCTGCTTTAGCTACCTCCTCCGCAGTTTTGCCGTTGGTCACAGGTGGCACCAAAGAGTCAAACTTGTCTGATTTCCCCAACACAATCTCAATCTGCGCAACAACAACAAACCCCAAAAGAATGTAAAACAAGGAATCACAAGTTCTTGAAGATGATGATGATGGCTAAAGAAGAGACTTGCCTTTGCCTTCTGAACCATCCTTCCTTTAGTCTCGTCTTTCATTCCCACGGTCGATGTCAACACTTCTGTACAAAAATGAAAACAGATTCTTGAATTTAGACGAAATCATTGTTATATATATAAAAAAGAGAGAGAGAGAGAGACTGTTTCTACTTACTCTTCTCTGTAGCCAATCCATTGTTCTTCAGGATCTCAGAGATTGTTACCACGGTTGTGATTGCTATGTACAAAGCAAACAGTTTAAATCAATACACAAAAAGAGAAAGATCGATCTAAGTGCTTACAAAGAAACTAATGGTTAAAAACAAATCTATACCCATTCCAAGTGCAGAGAGTTCGACCTCATTGTGTTGCTGCATGTACCTCTGCATCAAAGAACAAATGATCAAACGAATCAGTTTCTTTCTTTCGACTCATCACTACAGCTCAGAGCCGGCCCTGAGATTTTTGGGACTATAAGCGATTTAGTATAAGTTCTAATAAAAATATTTTTTTTTCACAAATTTGGGATCCCATATCAATATAGATTTTTTTAAAAAATATCTGAAACTATAGGCGAATGTTTCATTAGGCTTGGCCTAGACCGGCTCTGCTACAACTAGTCAAGAAACGGATCCGATTAAGATCTAGCAAACAAACTCAAATTCCAAGCGAAGAACGTTGTTCAGATTGATATAACTAAACTATGTACGATCAACAATCAAGCGGATCTGACGCTTCCGTAATCAAATCGTAGATCGGATCGAGAAATTTAGCATATACCTTGGCGAGATTCACGTAGAAGAACAATGGTTTCTTAGTGTTGGAGACTTGAATCCTGTTCTTCTTGTGAGTCTCGACAGTGGCCGTCGCTGACGGCGCGAGGATGATGTTTCTCTCCGGTGCTGTGATCGGTGCCGGAGCCGGTGTCGCTACTTCCATCGCCATCACTCTCTTTCTTTTTTCACTCTCGCTGGGCGCGGGAAAAGTTATCTCTGATCGATTCGGTTGGAAAATTAGAAAACCGTTACGAGGCGTAACGGCATTTATATAGCACTTGTTGCGTTCTTCGTGAGCCAACGAAAGTGTGACACGTGTTCGTCTTCGAGTGGTTTGTTGACCGAGTAAGAGCGAAAGACGGATTGGTTCATCTCCCTTTGACTGGTGCAAATGACGAGATTGCCCCCAATGTTTGTGAGGTCTTTAACGGTTGCGTGACTTGCGTCTTTACTCTTTATAAACCCAAATGGGCCTGTGATATGTTGACCAAAATGGGCCTGCTGTTATTTTATAACTAGATTATCGAATGTGAATGATTTGGTTACACTACACACTTGCATTCATTCTTGTTTGACCGTAGTGAACATGCATAGTTGTCTTTTGTTTATTTCTACTGATGAACCCAATTCTACTTATGAACCAAAATGGGCCTATGATATGTTAGCCCAAATGGGCCTGCTGTTATTTTTATAACTAGATAATCGAATGTGAATGATTTGGTTACACGACACACTAACATTCATTCTTGTTTGACGTTAGTGAACATGCATAGTGTCTTTTTGTTTATTTATAGTCTCCAACATCACTAGTAACGAGGTGGTCCATATCCACAATGCACAGACCAATCTCGTTGGTGGTTAGCATTTTCATAGGCAAAATCTTATTCGGGACCAATCTGTTGGGCCAACCGACCGATTTGTCTTTTGTTTTATATTTTCCCAGTATGAATTTTGCCGCCAAAGGATAATCTGATTTTGATTTGCGACATGGGGTCCTACGTTTTTCCAAATGCAACGTGAGTCCTGCCTCATTCAAATGAATAATTAATATACCAACTAATAAAAACAATATCAAATAGGTGAAAATAGACTCATATAGTTTAATTCTGTAAGCAGGTTTTGTTATCATGAGCATTGAAATGATTAGATTATAAGAACATGTATACGAATACATGTTTATACTAAAAGTCTAAGAGCACCCTTATTGATATAATATCTTAAGTGAAGTTCTAAAGTACAAAAACAAAAATATTCTAATGAAGTTTAATTACTTAATTAATTTTTAATTTTTTAAAAAAATCTCAACTTGACACATGGCATTATAATTTCTTTTTTTTAACACCAGCATTATAATTTCTTAAAAATCCCTTTTAAAGATTTTTGTTGTCTTTCTCCTAATTTCTCTAATTTTTTTCTTTTACACAATTGCTTAGATTCTCGTTAAGTTTCTACTAATGGAGGTGCTCAAAAACATAGTGTATGGCTTACAAAGTTCAACGGTAGACGCCATACTATATTCAACCTCAACACTTTAATAAAGTTGCATAATTTAAACAGAGCAACGAGGGAAAGTATGGACTACTCAAGTTACGAAATAAAAAGTATGGACTACTCTTGAAGTTTCAACTCGTAAGGACATGAAGCATTTAAAAAAAAGGACATGAAGCATTTTTCAAACGTTATTGTATGATTAGTTTGAATTTCATTTTCATATTTTTTGCAAGTGATCACAGCTTTATCAGATACCGTTAAAGGAAAATTTAAAACTTAAGGAATTGTAAGAAATAAATATAGTAATTAACTTTTATATCAAGATGAGTATTGACTATAGAGAATGTGTATGCTACTAACTATACATTTTAAATAAAAATGTAAATAATCAACTGGAGTAAGGTTCTATTTATTACAATAAACTAATATTAAGCTGAAGACCCATTTACATTTACCAGGAGATATTCAAAAAATTTAGACCAAAAAAAAGATATTCAATATTTAGGGTGAATTTATTTCTTCAAATATTGGCATGAAAATGAATGAATCAAAGTGATGTAAAGCGGCAAAAAAACATTTCTTATAATACAATAAATAAATTTTGAACAAATAAATAACCAAACAGCTTAACAAATCAAACACATCTCCAAAATAGCCAACACCCAAAAAAAATTCTTTTTTTTTCCTAAAAGAGAGAGAGAGAGAGAGGGAGACAAGTTTGGTCTGGATAAAGACATTCATTTCAAATTTTGTCTGAAAAATTCTCACGGGCGATTCTGAGACAGAGGTGGTGCACAAGAATCCCTCCCCCGTCCTACACAAGACTCGTAAGAACAATCTCTTGTCATCATCTGTTTTGTGTATACCTGTTCTTCCTTGAAAGTCTGATTCTTTTCAAAATCTTAAGAGTCTCCTCTATCATTTCTCATTTGGATTTCAAAATTACATTTTTTTTTGAAAATTGACTATTTCTCCATCTGGGTTTGTTATTGCGTGTTGGTTTCCACTTTTGAATTGTTCTTCTTTGAACCAATCCTTGTTCCTTACCAATCTAACTTTGATAAAGCTGTAAACTTTATAAAGGTTGAGGTTCTGTTTTTTGTAGCTAGAGTAGAGAGAAAGTTGAGATCTTACAATATTAAATTGGGTCTTTAAGAATCTGTGTAAAAGAGAGACTCTTTTTTGTGTTCCGTGGATGATATGAGCAGTGGAATGGGAAGAGAAGTTGTTGAGGTGCTTATGGACCGAAACGCTGACGTGTCAAGAGGTAGGGTTCACGTTGCTCCTAAGATAGCTCCAGCTGGGTCTGAGACTGAGGAAGAGTTCGAAGTCAAGGAATGCACCGAGGAGGAGAATACACCAAAAGTGGAAACTGCCGAGAGAAGTGGAGCTCAAAACTCGCCTAAAACCCCTAAAGTTTCAAAGGTAAAACTAATTTCAGACGAACTTGGTTTTGTAAGAAGTTTTAAGAGGTGTAAATGATGTGGCTTTACCTGTTTGTTTAATGTTCTGTCTGCAGAGAGATGTTCCTCTTCTTGCTGCGAGGAAGCAACCTGAGAACAAGAAGCATATAGATGATGATGATGATAATGTCTCCATTGCTTCTTCGTATCCTTTACCTGCCTCTATCACTTGATCCTTATCTTGTTTATGTATGTATGTAAGTACTTGATACTTGACAGAGCCTATAATGTTCCTTAACGTTATTTAACTCACAGCGTGGCAACTTCCTTGAGGAGGGCTAAGTCCGGAGTGACTCATGGAAGTGCTCCAACGTTTAGGAGTGCTCAGCGTGCTGAGCAGCGCAAAGAGGTAAGCAAAGAAGCACTAAACATGGGCATCCTCACTCATATAAAGTCTTCTTTGTTCTGTTTACTGATTAATCTTTTTTTTTGTGTGGCTTAGTATTACCAAAAGCTTGAGGAGAAAAACCAAGCGCTTGAAGCTGAAAGGAACGAGCTTGAACAAAAGCAAAAGGTAAAAGTCAATATATTTTACCAGTTGATGCAGTCTTTTCAGATTCTAAATGGTAAAGTCAATGTTTTTTCAGGAAGAACAAGAAGCAGCCTTGAAAAAACTTAGAAAGAATCTCAAGTTCAAGGCTAAACCTGTCCCCAACTTCTACTACGAGTCACCTCCTGCCAAACCTGAGCTCAAGAAGGTACACTTAGAACCAATACTCGTATCTTTGTTCTTGTGACAACGTAGCTTATGTTATTGTATCTCTCTAGCTTCCTTTGACCCGTCCCAAGTCACCAAAACTCATCCTTTCTCGAAGAAAAAGCTGCAGCGACGCAGTCAGCTCGTCGTCCTCCCGTGAAGAGATTCCTAAGACAGCATCTAACAGGAACCGACACAGCACCGGAACAGTTCAGAACAAGAACACTAATGATGTGCACGACAGACCTCGTTTCAGATCCGGCAAAAGCAAAAGTGGGCTTAAACCAGTCAATGAGTCCTTGGAAGAAGCTTGTGAGGCTTGATAATGAACGATGATTGATGATGCCTTTGTGTTGTTGTTGGTCTGTGTTTACTAACTTTGATCTCACCGGAGAAAAATCTAAAAATTAAAGCAAAGACTCTTTGTTTTTTTTTCGGTTATGTCTGGTATATGTTGTTGGTTCACAATGTAACCGTCTTTCCGGTTTTTTTAATTGTAACGTAAAACTTTGATGTTGATTGTTGAAGAAATCTCCTGATGTTGAAAATTATATAATTTTGAATGTTTTTGGATTTAATCAAACAAAAGATTTATTACAATCGATAATTCATGGACTGAGTTCCGGTTCAACTGGTTATTTATAATAACAGAATCCTAACAAACTTTCTGATATATCCAGAGAGCAAACCACAGTGGAAAGCAAAACCGGCATCAAACATTTAACCTAAACGGGAAATCAAAATAAGAGATTCCTAAAAAACCAAAACCAAACCGAGAAAAGTCGTTAGACCAAACCAAACGCTAGCACTTTCCCGAACACCGCTTGAATGGTGAGCACGGTGGTGGGATGCAGCAGCAGCACCTCCAACAAGCGGAATCACTCCTCCTCCCCCTTTGCGGCCTCCGCCTCCACCGAAACTACGACCACCTCCGCCTCTGCCTCCGCCACCGCCTCGGCCACCTCCGCCGCCCTTTTTAACAACGATCGATAATTCCGCCGGTTTGCCGGCGAAAGCGTCACCGTCCGGGTTCGATTCAACGGACAGAACATGGTGATTTCCAGGGTTTGGATCAGCGGAGATTGCGTGAAAAGAGTGGTGGTGGAGATGGATTAAAAATAGAAAGTATAGAAGCAAAGATGCTTTCCGACAACTCATAATTGCTGTCTTCGCTTTTTTCTTTCTTCTCTTCCGATCCCGTGTCTCTTCCTAATTTATACATTTGTTGTAATAAAAAGGGTAAAACAGTCATTTAGGTGGTGTAGATAAAAGATAAATTTTTTTTTTTTTGCCTCCCTCCAAAATTCAACCAAATCCGTCTGTCTGTTTTCGATACGGTTCGTCTCTGCTTTTCCTTTGGAAACTCTCCTTCACTGTTCTCTGTTCTCAATTAGGGTTTTGACTTTTGGGTCTCGAGAAAGTTGTGATTTTTAAGGTGTTTTTGCTGTTCTTATCTCACTTCAAATCCGAGCTTCTTTTTTTTGGTTAATTGAAACAAATTGGAAATAAGTGTTGTGTTGATGTCACTTAGGTGTTTTAAGCAGTTAGTTCATCAAATACTTCTTTAATCCGAGCTCTCTTGTCTTGTGTTGTGTTGATGTCAATTATGCATGGGACACATGGGTTAAAAGGAAGACTTGGAACAAGGAGTATTGAACCACAAGGACTGGTTTTCGATCACGCTGCTCATTTCTTCACTGCCAATGATTCTCGGTTTATCTATTTATGTGGATGGACGGTAGGAGAAAGCTGAAGCCAAATTTTTGATGCTTGTTAGTATAATAAAAAAACATACAGCGTTGTGTCTATAGGGAACCACCAACCTTATCAAGCTCCAGTATGGAACTTGTTGAATATACAATTGCAAATCACAGCTACAAAGACCAGTTTCTTGAATTATCTAATTCATTCTACTTCAAATCCAAGAGTAGACGCAAAAAAAAGGACAGGCAGTGACTGACTCTGCTTCATCATGTGTGAGCTGATTGTGAAGACAACATTCTTGAATGGTTATGCTCACCTTCGTAAGTCACAATTAACATCGAAGTTTCATCTATACACCGCTCCACATGCTTCCTCGCTGGACAACCTCTCACACTGCTGCATTTATAGTATCCCCTGCATAATGAAAGAAACTATATCAAACAAACACACACTTAAGAGGAACCTTACCACCAAACAAAAGATGAATGTATATATATATATATACCGTGGATGCGGTGAGCCCTTGATAGGTTTCTGTCCATACTTCCTCCATGAATACTCATCTGGAGGTATATCTGCAATCTTGTTGCTGATTGCAGGCACCTTGATGGATCTTTTCACCCTAAGTTTCCTGTAAATAAGCTCTAAACCATTACAAAACAGTTAACATGTCACATTGTCACATAGAAAGAAGACAAACCTTTTCTTGGAACAATGACATTTGCTTCGACTTCCGCATTTCAGACTACCAGAGCACATCTTCCTGGATAATCCTGTTAACTGGAACGAGTTTCTATCGTAGTCCACCACAGTAGTATCCATACTAAGAGATGATATAAATGATCTTGATCCGTTTGATACACTAGGGGTATAGCAACTACTACCAGATCCATCAAACGCCAGGTTTACACCGCTACTGCTCCTAGAGTAAGGTATTTGCTGGTGGTTGTGGATTAACTGATAAGGAGCTCGAAGGGATGGTGGCTTTAACTCAAGGAACGGCTTCTCAACACACATTTTGTGGCTAAGTGGGTGACCCAATTGGTGTCTTGAGTCAATATCATCATAAGAAACAGAAGCTGGAACCATTTGAAGAGGCTCTGGTGCAAGAACTTGAGTGTAATCACTACTGACATCATGACCACAGGAAAGAGGGCTCTGCAAGAAGATATGTTGAGGAAAAGATGGACTAAACTTGTTGTTGTTTATGCTTCTAAACTTTCCATGACCTGAACCACTGGTTAAAAGAGAGGCTACTCTCTTGAACTTTGAAACTGTTTCTCTTGTTTCAACCATGAGAGATTTGGAATCACAATTGGTTTGTTGTTGTGACAGGAGACTCAAGACTCCATGACAGCTTTCTATAGCTAGTTTGCTAGCAGCTTCAACTTCCTCCATTTCTTTTTTTCCTTGTACCCAAGCTTAAGATAATAGGACAAGAAAAACCTATTTCATAAATTCACAAAACTAGTTCTTAACACCAAAATCTAACTAGAGAGCCAAGAGAATCATACATCAAACCTAGATGGAGTTTACAATCTGTAACAAAATATCCTAATGAATCTAAACCAATAAGACATGTACAAGAGTGTAACATTTAAAGCTGACTAGATCAAGAACTCACACCTAAATACCCGAATCACCATAAGTTCCTTCCTCAAATGTCTGAAACTTTCCAAATCACTTCACATGAAGAGCACTGAGCAAAAAGATGAGAGATCTTTTGTCTATACCCTGAAGGATAAAGTTGGCTCATAAGAATCCATGAAACTTGAGAGCTAAAACAAGAAAATGAGAACCTTTTAGCTAATGAGCAAGAAGAAATCACCCAGGGGAGATTAGGATAAAATAAAAGATAAAGAATGTTTCTGTTTGTTGGTTTGTGTAAGAAAGAGAGATAGAGATGGGTTGAGAAAAAGTGTCAAAGGTTATGACTTTTGCTTTTCTCCACTTTGTGGGTGGAGGAAGAGTTTAAACTTTTCTTTTTTACTTAAAAATTCTCCCACCACCACCACAACCACAACCATTACAAGATTTTAATATTGCAAAAGCTAAAGTTGTGTAAACAATGTTATATAATTACAGTAAAGACATTAGAGCAGAGACGTGGTCGTTGCAGTCTCAGAGGAGAGAAAAAAACAGAGCCCTCTGTAGGGTTCACACCTGCTTTATTCATTTTAAATTTAAAAATTTGAAGGCAAAGTAACGGTCCAAAATTTTAACACGTCTCCCTAGCACATTGTTCCACGACTGTTAACTGGCTCTGTTCTTTTTGGTTTTTTCTTGTTCTTGTTTTGTGCTCATCACAATGATAAAGTCTAGTAAACACTGTTAGTCAAATGATTAGGAGTTTCTGTGTTTAATGTGTAGGTGGTTCAAATATGAGGGTATTAAAGAACAAAAAAAATCTTATTGCATATGATGTTTTTACAAGAAAATTTGGATGGGTTATCTTTTATCTAGATTCCTGATAACTTTTATTCAAAAATGGTAATCAAATACGTCCATACTAAACCTTTATGGTATCACATAACAGGTTAATATACGTCCATTCTTCATGTGAACAACAATAATAAAGAGAGAGAAAAAAAAGATAAATGCAGCTTGAGTAGACAGAACTTAATATTCTCTCATACCAGAACAAACTATGTTTAGCATATTGGTTAGAGATATTAAAAAAAAAGACTTGTTCTCCCTTGACTAATCCAACATGAATTCATTTTATTTATATATAGAAACTCATAAACCATATGGACTAAGACAATGTCAAAAACCCATTTTGTTGGTATGGTCATTGATCTAAACAAAGAAGATCCTAATTTAAACAATGGAGGAAAATAGCTTTTGAACTCTATCCATTACATAGGTCAATGGTGGAAACTAACTTGCTATCCTCCATTAAAACCACCTCGAGTCTCCTCAAAAGTTTATCTGGTCGGGTTGGGCAAAACCTATCAAGAAAAGGGCATAATAAACAAGACATATCTGATCAACCCGACCCACTTTAACCTCTTTGTTGGCCGCGTAACCTGTTCGCACGCGGCCATCTCACAAAGAACATACATTAAACAAAACCCACAAGATTCAATACCTTAAAAGCTTTTGAACCAAGAAAGAAGAACCCTAGTTTGCATTCACAAGCCAACACATTAGCTTCCTGTAATTAGAAAGATGGTGAGAAGAATAGAAAACCTTACATTGTCAGTCTCAACACCTGCACTTCGAGAGGTTAAGACAGCAGCAACAACGCCTGTGGCATCACAAAAACCAAAACAACGGTTAACAAAACAACTATCTATGTGTGAGACACCACGGGACGTTGCTTGGGAAAGAAGAAAACGTCAAATGATAATGATTCAAGAGAAAAAGATGGTTCACAAAGGCGTTTCAGACAATCTTAGTGAACAGAAGAAACTAACCGATGAGGATTTAAACGAGCTTAAAGGATCTATTGAGTTAGGTTTTGGTTTCAACGAAGAAGCAGGACAAAAGCTTTGTAATACGTTACCAGCTCTTGATCTTTACTTTGCAGTGAACCGTAAGATGTCTCCTCTGCCTTCACCTAGCAGCAGCCGTAGCAGTAGTGCATGTGCATCATCTTTCTCGATGAGTAGTATACCTTGTAGCCCGAAGAAAACTGATTCAGATTCATTAAAGATCGTGTGTCCAGGTAAAAAAAGAAAGTTAAACATTTATGATTAAAGTCATGAAACTGAGTGTTGTGTTTTGTATGTTTTTGGCAGGAGACAATCCTCAACAAGTGAAGCAGAGATTGAGACATTGGGCACAAGCAGTTGCATGTTCTGTCATGCAGACGTATTGATAGTGTATAAGTGATTTTCTTTTGAGAGATAGTAAGTAACAGAATCCTTTATGGCTGTGTATATACTTTGTGTAAAGGGAACAAAAGATAAGAAACAATGAAGACTTTCTTGTTCATTAACTGTGTATATACCAAAAGATTTCGTTATGGTCTTGGATTGTATAATAATAAAATGAGAAATTCTTTTGATCTTTTATTGAGCCAATCTGCATGTAACGATGAACATGTTCAATCTTTATTAATGTTTTGAAAAACACCAAGAACACACACAAAACATATCACTTCGACGTTAGAGGCCTCTTATTATGTGTGGACCGATCTTGACCTCTATAACGATTACATAGAATATGATCAATGGCCCGAAACAAGGGTGTTACTAGAATCAGCAGACCTATCTATTGTGAGTTCATCACTAACTCACGATCAATATAAAAACAAAAATTATAAAAATAATTTTAAAATAAAATATTTTTATAATATAATTTAAAATTAAAATATTAAAAATCTAAAACATTAATCTTAATTACTAAATAAAACCAAGATAGGTCATATTTGACAATTTTTCCAGAAAATATATTTTTCGTTTTTGCACGATGGTTTAAAATTTAAACTATGATATTGCCTGTATATTCAAAGAACTATCTTTGGTTTTCTATATATATCAAGTTCATAGTTTGACTTAATCTCTTTTTCTTTCGAGTGGAGGCCATGTGAGATACATATTGAACCCAATTATTCACTATGAACTCTCGAATACAGAGTTCCAAAGTTACAGAGTTCAAAGTTAACGGTTGATCAAAAAAATCCTTTTTCCTTATAAATTATAAATCTTCTTGATCTTATAACCTAATTCACTTTCCCATTACTTGTTCATATTGAACCCAATTATTCACTATGAACTCTCGAATACAGAGTTCCAAAGTTACAGAGTTCAAAGTTAACGGTTGATCAAAAAAATCCTTTTTCTTTATAAATTATAAAGCTTCTTGATCTTATAACCTAATTCACTTTCCCATTACTTGTTCTGTAACCTAATTCTCTTGTTAATTTGTCTCAGCTTTCTTTTTTGTTTTGTAAGCAGCTATTTTGAAACAGCTCTTTGGGCAAACTTATTTGTTGAACTAATTCTACAAATAAATAAATATATCTATTTAGTTTTACAACTAAGTTACTATTTGTTTTTTGCTTAGTTTTACAACCAAGTTACTATTTGTTCTTGGTGTATTAATCTATAGTAAGATAAAATTAGAAAAAAAATTTATCAAGAAATTAGATAAATAGATAAAGGAAATATCATCGTTACTATTGTTTATTGAGGCAATGGATGACAGCGTATAGCATCAATAATGGAGCATGCATATTGAAGACAATTTGATTTGTAATTCATTAAAATACTGTCCCCCAACAACTCTACATTATCGGATTATCCACATGCTCTTGCCCCGTCCACTATCACACATTACTTTGATCTATTTTAAGTTTTTCAAATGTGGTACAACGAAAAAAAAATACCAAAAATGATCAATGTAATATTCAAGAACGTCAATAAACTAGGTGCTCGTAGAAACTAAAAACTCATTGTAATTTTTTTCAAAAATAAATCGTAAGGTTATTATTTATTGCTATGATTTTACAGTAATAAATAAACTAACATAGATATATAGTAACTGAAACTTTTAGTAGCCAAATATCATACACACGAGAATAGAATGATAAACTATTAAAATTTAATTAGTTGGTTATACGACCGTTAAGTTTTTTCATCTCATTTAACGATTCGTTTAATGGAAACACATAAAAAAGGAAATAGAAAGATGGTCCAAAAACAAATACTGAGTTTACAGTCGAAAAAACAAATAAAGAAATACACTAAACGTGAATGATAATTTATCACATCAAAGTAGCACATTAAGATGTCTTAGGGATATACCTTATAGACAATACAGTAATGCGTAAAAAACAAAAGTTGTTTAAAAAAGGAAATATGTAGATGCCACCAAATAAAAATATACATATTTATATATGTATATAATATAATACATATAGCAAAAAAGGGATTAAATTTATAAAATGTAATACATCACAATATTATTATTACTATTTATGAATATTCTACGCAAACTCCCTGCTCGTAACAGTAGTTTCGAGCCGGTTTGGCTTTTCTCAGTTTGAGATATCCAACCGGATCGAACCGGTCTTTTCCTTTAGAGCTCTCAGCTTCTGTTCTTGCACTTTTCTAACGCCCTTGGAGCTGTAATCAATCGATAAATAGTATTAACAACAAGTGCATGAAATTATGCAATCAATTTTGAATTACAAATAAATATTTTCTCCGTTTCATATTAAGTGTGTAGAGAAAATTTTTTGTTACAAAATAAATGTCGTTTTCGATTTTTAATGTAAAATTTATTAACTATGTTCTGTAATTTAATTTTCTATTAGTTAAAATATGGTTATGTATATGAATAATTGTGTTTTTATATAAAAAATATATAAAATTAATTATTTTTTAATTTGTGTGCACAAATATAAAATAACACTTATAATGAAACAGATGGAGTACTAACCAAGTCCGATTGCTTCTGATCCCTTCATTATTCTTATGCGTTTGCATGAATCAACAAACATCCTACAAAAACAATCCAAATGAAAGTAAATAAATATTTATGTTTAGTTGCAGCAAAATACTAAATTATACAAAGATATAAAAATTGCTTTTATTTCAATATTTTTACAGATAATACTCACCCCCACGGTACGTCTCCTACGAGCATCCAATCTCCATCTTTATCTTCATAAGTAGGAACGTAATCTGATCCATTCAAAAGATCTATCAATTTACTCTCGTTCATAAAATCTTTCATCCCTTGTGGTCCATAGCTGCCTGAAAATAATTACAAAGTATTAAAATAAATAGTTTTTAATATATATTTTGTATATATAGTCTTTTCTTATCTTTACCTATGGTGAAAGAGCTGAACATTTTGCTTAATGCATCGGAGAGATCTTGGTAAGTTTTGTAGAGTTTCAAATCAATTTTTCTTAGGTACGGTGCACCGTCCATGCTAACTTTCACGTAAGCTGCGGTAGCACCAACGGAGGCAGAGGAGGTGGCTCCGTTGCTGCCGGAAGTCTTTTCAGTTCCTTCGCCGGCATCTCCGGTGGTTGGCTTTTGGCCTGACATCACGTTCTTCCGGAAAGATCGTACCGGCGGCCATCCCACAACTTGTGCCCTGAAATTCCGTAAATATAATTTATTTGTTAATTTTAAATTATATTAAGCAGCGTATTTTATATAATCATCTAGTTGCTTAACACGTGTCGGATGTTAGGTGGGTGTAGTTGTCCAAATATTAATTTAGTTTTCAATCTTTTTTACGTAGATAAAGTAAAGATTCCTTATGTTTTGTATTTTTCTTTATTCGTCCCGACCAAACCTTCAAACAGAACACTCATCAACCTAGCAATATTTTATTAATCAGTACATATAAATAACGTATGTAAAACTGTTGAAAACATGGAGAAAAACGAAAACAAATCACAGATCTCATGAATATTATATAAATAGCCTGTTCAATCATCATGTTAAAGCATTTCCATTGCTTAATTAACTAAACCATAAGCTGCTCGTATTATCTATTTTCGAATCTCTTCAAATCTAATTATTTCTATCTACTTATAGAGATTAAAATTTAGTTTCTTACTTGGCTGGTGGTTTAACGACCTTCTCCTTCATATTGTCTAAACCAACTCCGGAAACCGAATCCATAGCCGTAGATGAAAGATTCAGCTTGAGATCAACGGTCTCAGAGAATCCTCGCTTCCCATTATTTTTCATGGCCACGTCTCCTCCGTGATTGCCACCCGGCAGCCCTAACCTCAGCTCGGTCGCCTCAAAATTGATCATCTTGCTTGATAAAATGATTAGCAACAACAAGTAATAAAACTAGGTGATCAGAAAACGAGTAAGAGAACAAAGATTGTCTTTGTTTCTAGGGTTTTTTAGTTCTCTCTTTTTTTTTGCTGTAACGTTTGAAGAGAGAGAGAGAAGGATGTGAAAATGTGTTTGGAACAAAGGGCTAAATATTGGATCGTGTGTGGTATAAAATATATATCGAATTCATTTGTTATTTGAACGGGTGAGATGCTGCCACGTGAATGCTGGGATTGGTTGGACCGTAAAGAGTGTTGTCGAGAGAGATAGATGTCATGAATGGCGTCACCTTTCTCTGAATAATTGTGGACAAAGGGCCAAGTTGGCGCAGTTTTTCATCTTTCTGTTCCGAAAATATTATTATTTTATACAGTTTATTTTTATTTTTATTTTAGTTGATCTGTTTTAAATTATACGTTTACTTTTAAAAAAATTCAATTAGTCTTATTAAAACAATACAGAAGAGTGTTTTGTCGGAAACTAATTTTATTTTATGTTTTGAATTAAAATTGAAATAAAATGACAGCTAAGACAATATGGGACCTATAGATTGGAAAGTTGTCAGCTTCAAACATGTGTTTTGATTCCATGGATTCGTTGTCCTTCTTGTTATGGGGCCCGCCATTCACAAGTGATATGCTTGCCTTTTTTTTAAAGATTATTTTCATTTATATTAATAATTTCTGATATAATAATGCAGCCAGAAATAATTGAAATCAATAAATTTAAGTTAAATATAAATAAACTAAAGTCCTGGTCTGCCATAGCGTTTTTGTGCTATGCTTCCCCCATGTGCATCTTGTCTTGTTTTGTAATTTATGGAACTATTGTGAAGTCAAAAGAAAACTAGGGATTAAAGGTATATTATTCATGTAAATGTGAATATTTTATATACACATCACATTTGATTCTTGATAAAATTTAAAAGAAAAGATGTAGTCATGTTTTACTTCCGCAGTTCAGTTTGTATTTTCGAATATGTATTAACGCTAATGCGTAAACAAAAATGCAACGCCATAACGAGAAAGATAATTCTCTCAAATCATATAGAAAGCAATTACTTCGAAGTTTTAAAACTATATAATTTTTAGAAAGGTCAACCATGCGATAAGGTGAAACATGTCACACCCATGTCGTCGGTTTTCGGGGTTATAATATGGTTATTAGCATATTCAAGAAGGAACACAATAATATTAGCTTAATTATAAACCAATTTATCCTTGCTAATTATAAAAGCATAATGATCATCAACATCGTTTACTGCTAAACATCATCATGCCCAAACATGATTACGATGAAGAATCTGACCTAAAAATTGAAAGTCAAGTTGACAATGACTTCATCTTGATCTAGAGGGAAAGTATTATATACACACACATTTATATATATACGTGGATATAAATAGATGCAATAAGTAAATTTATTAGACAAAGAAAAATACTCCCCACATACCATTTTATGAATATTACAAAAATAAAATAAAAATAATAATTTTTTCCACATAGGAACACTTAATTATATCGTACAAAAAATCTGGTTTTTATGCTTGTTTAGAAATAAATTTAACTTTTACATTTATTTGTTCATAACATGTAGAATGATTTAAATCCGGATACTCGTTAATCTTTTTTAATTAGCTCTGATTTACTCGATTTAGATTACACTCTACTAATAAATGATCGAATACGTAAGAATATCAGGATAGATAAAACGTTTGTATATGATAGACATTTTTTCTACGAGAAAACTGATACCTGTATTGAGAACCCTGTTAATTAAAATTAAGCTAATATTATTGCAAATTAGCACAATAGTAGTATTTTAGTATATTTTCAGATTTAGTGAGAAGGAATCGTGAATTATATGCAACTATATATGCTCACGAAACACTGAAAGTTTATGAATCGAAAATATAAACTCCACATACCGGTGATTTTGTCAAATGCTATATTAATTTTTTTCATTTGGTTAGTTGATTAAAACTGATAGTTGCAAAAAAACGTTACTGTTTGTATATCCCTCCCTCGTATAAATTCCTGTAAAGGTGAGGTCGAGGAAATAAACGGGTCCACGTTGACAGAACAACACCAACCTTACAAAAAGATAGAGATGCACCCTCGTGTGGCCTGGACCCAGTGAGACATCATGTTCGATGTTTCACCTATCCAATAACGTTACAGGTTCACTCGTGTGTCTTCTGTATGTGTTAAATGCATGAACTATGGATGGATAAGTGAATGACCCTGATCGCATTTACGCCGCAACATCTTCTCATCCTAACCGTGAACTCTTAGACTAGTAGTTTTTATGTTTGTTATATAAAAAACTACTCCATTTATCCGTTTTCAAAATCTTTTAGTGGGTTTTGTTTGTTTCATACTATTTGATATGTTATAATTTTTAAATGAGATTTTATATCATTTTCCATTTTTTTCTCTAACTTTTTGTTCGTTATTAAGTACTTATAAAGTCAAGATAAGTAACTAATTTTATATTTTTTTCGCGTTTCAACAACTATATTCCGGATGAAAGAAACATAGGAAGTATTAATTCAAATTAACTTTAGTCTCTGTCGGCTGTAAAAAAGTTACTTTGTCGGAAACTAAAAGTCCATTGTTTGAACTTTGAAATAGAATATAAAACATAATTTTTACAAAAAAGCAAACACAACAAAATACATTAAGCAAATAATTTGCTTTCGAAAAAGAGATTACTACTCTTTAAAAAAAAGAGATTATTACTGTCACAAACTTGAGTTTAGTTGGTCTGACTCCTTTGACAGCCGGGAAATAATAAATCTACAGAATTGTTAGCTTCCAAATGAGGTGAAAAAAAATTAGTCATGCATTATAAATTTATTATGGTAATAGTTTCACATAAAGTCTGAATAAATGAAAAAAAAAACAGCACAGTGCTATGTTCTAGCGTAGATGTTGTCTAGATTAATATAAAGCTTTAGTTTGACGTTTTAGTTAAAGCCCTAGGATCTGGTTCTTGAACTATTTTAGATGACTGAATTTGATTTTGAGAAAAAAAAGAAAAAAAAGACGACTGAATTTGATTTGAAGAAAGAAAAAGAAAAGTGGCAAGAAGAGTGTCCACGGTTTTATAATTTGCTTAGACCATATCTTCTAATGTTGAATCAAATGAATGCGAGATTTCATAATACTGGTCACTAATTAAATCCAGTAGTTTTAAGTCCCGTTCGGACTAACTAACAAGTTTACAAATATAGAGTGGTATGAGAATATTATGCTTATCGTATTTCTTGTAACGCTTGCCATTTGTTATATTGCCAACTTTTAGTGTTTTTACTCTTACAAATGTGTAAATTTTCCATTTTATAACTCCTTAATTATATACAAAAAGTAACGTTGTAGATTAAACTTTCATACAACAGAATATATCATGCATATAATATCAACTAGGTGTTTGCCCACAATTTTGCGGGTACTTATATTATATCAAAATATATATATTATGTCTACCATATTATAATTTTTAAATAATAATTAAAAAATTAAAATTTTAACTGTTAATTTCAAATAGTTGAATAATAAGAAATTTCAATATATATTTTAGAAAACTCAGAAATCTAAAATAGTTTAACAACATAAACCTTAGTCATTAAAAATATTTCTCTTACATAAAAACAATATTATAATTAATTCAGATAACTGATTGTAAAATCAGTTTATATTTTATTTTAACAGGTGAAAAACCGAAAATACTCTAGCTTTCAAAAGAAAAAAAAAGAGAGTGTTTTTTTTATAACTACAATGAGATCAATGTAATCAATAGCTTTTCTTAAGAATATCATTTGTAAATGTTTTTGTATGGATTTTAAAAACTTTACAAAGTTCTAATAGTTCTTTACCTACAAATCTATTTTTTTATATAAGAATACATAACCATCAAACTTATTTCTATAAAAATGTTAAAGTATTTTATTAAATTATATATAAATACCTGATAAAAATAAATAAATTGATAAACATATATATTCTTTCTCTAATTCTAAGTTTAGTTACCATAAATCATTATTTGTAATATCACTTGTGTTATTTGGTAATTAATTCTAAAATTACATTTTATTTTTAGAAGATAACTAATAAAAATTAGCAACCAATCAAATTATAATTATTTTTTAAAACTTAATCTACTAATGACACATAAGTAAAAAAATACTTAATGACATCTCAATTAATATATAGTAGGATTTATCTCCTTAAAATTAAGGATAAATTTAGTTAAAGTAAACATGAAAACATGTATAAGAAAATGGTAGTTTAAACAATTTCTCCCATAATTTTGTCAAATCACAAATCACACTTTCTCACTCATTTTTTATTTAGTGTTTAACATAAAACCCAAATGATTCAAGCAAACAAGTTCTTCCTTAAATTATCTCTAATCATCATACTATTTTATTAAACACTAATTCATCGGAGAATTTTTCTTTTATTAAAACTTAGCATAGTTTAGATATTTTTTAAAACTATTATTTTCATTTATTTTAAATTAATTTAAAATATACATCTCATTATTTTTAATAATATTTTCTTACTTTCAATTTATATTATATTTTTAATCTTTGACTTTATCAATTGTATAATTGGTAATTTTTATTGATCTTCCTAGAAAATTAATTACTTCACATTGTAGTAACACAAAAAAATATATATCTTCACAAACAAATAAAAATTAAATTGAATATTAAAAACCAAGAACACAACAATTATATTTTATTATTTGTTCCTCGTGTTTTTTTTATGTTTCCTTTCTTTTTTTCTACTAAAAATAAACATGCTAATTATATTATAATCAAAGCTAATAGCGTATTTACCATATCATAGATTTAAGTGAATTACCATATAATAGATTTAAGTGAATTACCATATAATAAAAAAACTTTATAATTTTAAAATCTTTTTATAATTGTTTATGTAATATCATATGTATTTATATGTATATTATTAACTTATATAATGTAATATATGATTTTAATTTATTTCTATAAATAATTTATTTAAGATGTTTAATTGCTTGTTAAAAACATAGATTAGATTAGATAATTCTAGGATTAGTCTCCTTTGAAAATATTTAATTAAATAAAAAATGAAAAATCATCAACCAATCAAATTATAACAATTAATTGAAGAGCTTTCCTATGAACGACACATCATCAGAAATCAGTTAAGTTACTTTTCAATTAATAAAAAGGAGGATGTTTGATTTGTGACTCATTAGAAAATTGTATCACCTAACTTTATATATATAGAAGTAAAAGATTAGTATTACCACAGTATATGGAATGTATATCTTCCAGTGACACAAGTATCAACTCTAATATTTACAGGATTTACTCACTATAAATACCCTCTTCATACCAATTAGCACAACACACCATTAGCTATATATTCTTCACACATTTAATCTCCACACAAATCATGAGCAATCTAAAAGGATCAAGCAGGATTATGGTCGTTGGAATACTCATAGCAGCATGTGTGTTAATGATAAGCAACATAGCGGCTGGAAAATTTATTGGATATCCACCAATACATCATGGTGATGCTCCTCCTGGCTGTGATCCTAAATACCATGGCGCATGTACACCTCCAGAACCAGTAAATCCGTACACTCCGGGATGTAGTCATGCCGCAAGATGTAGAGATGTCCCACCAAGTCCTCGAATAATCAATAGATTCATGTAATTGTTGCATTCTATCAATAAGATAAAAAAGTTATAATCTATGGGTTTTGCGTTTGTCACTTCAGTCTATACAACATGTCTACCGTTGATGAAAATGAACTGTTTGATGACAGAACCAGGCTTGAGATTTCCAGAACCCTATACAAAACAAAATATTTATCATTATTATAAAATTTACAAAAAGTCATAGAAAAACATAGTTTCATAGTATACAGTTTATTCAAATCTCAATCATACCAATATAGAATTCATCAATAATTTTATAAACATTTTAAAACTAAAATATTTTATCTACTTTTAAAATTTATTATTTTTAGTTGTTATACCAAAAATCATAGATGCAAAGTAGAGTGCCCCATTCAAACGTTTCAAAAGAATATGCGCAAGCCCGACTCTAATGATGTTAAATGTTGATTTTCATTGCTATATATTCTCTCTGTTTCAATAAATTATATGTTTAAATTTTTTACACATATTAAGAAAACATATGATTTTTCATTATTGATGCATTGTTTTTTGTAGTTAACTATTTTCGATAACATTCAACCAATAGAATTTCAATAAACACAATAATTTTTTTGAAGTTTATAATTTATCATTAATTGTTATGAAAATGTAAAAAATATAATTTTGAAACAATTTTCTTTTCCAGATCTTCAATTTCATTTGTTGCTTAGTAAATAGCCTAGAATAATTTGTGGCTTAGTTTATTGGTCCCAAACAACGTTTAGAAGATTCTTAGATGGTAATTAGACGTTTTACATGAAATTATTGATTACGTGGATATTATTATTTTAAAATTATTCTTAAATCAATTTTTAAAAAGATAATTTCATTTAAGTCTAATTTGCTGACTAAACGGATGTCTAGCCGTCGTGTAAACTGATTTTTAGAACACTGGTCTCGATTTGTATATAATTAAACATTAGTTTTAAATTTTCTCAATCATACCAATATAGAATTCATCAATAATTTTACAAACATTTTAAAACTAAAATATTTTATCTACTTTTAAATTTTATTTTATTTTTATGTTGTTATATCAAAAATCATAGATGCAAAGTAGAGTGCTCCATTCAAACGTTTCAAAAGAATATGCACAAGTCTGGCTCTAATGATGTTAAATGTTGATTTTCATTGCTATATATTCTCTCTGTTTTAATAGATTATATGTTTTTTTTTTTTTTTTTGAATTCTTACACATATTAAGAAAACATATGATTTTTTTATTATCGATGCATTGTTTTTTGTAGTTAACTATTTTCGATAACATTCAACCAATAGAATTTCAATAAACATAATACTTTTTTTTAAAGTTACAATTTATCATTAATTGTTACATTGAAAATATTAAAAGTATATTTTTTGAAACAATTTTCTTTCTGGATCTTTTGGAATGGAGGGAGTAGTTTGCATTTTTGATTTCATTTTTCTTAATAAATAGCCTAGAATAATATGTGGCTTGGTTTATTGGTCCCAAACAACGGTTAGAAAATTCTTAGACGATAATTAGACGTTTTACATGAAATTATTGATTACATGGATATTGTTATTTTAAAAATCTTTTTAAATCAATTTTTAAAAAGATAATTTCATTTAAGTCTAATTTGCTGACTAAACAGATGTCTAGCCGTCGTCTAAAATTATTTTTAGAACACTGGTCTCGATTAGTATATAATTAAACATTAGTTTGAAAAATAAAAATTAAACCTTCTTTTTTGCAAAAAATGGTGGTGTGTTATGAAATAACTTACAAATTTATAGTATCTCGAAATTTGAATAAGGGCAAAATTTTATACCCGTGGAAGGAGATAACTCTTATATAAGAAGAACTATTACAGAGAGAAAGAGGAGAAGGGATGATTACAAATGAATCGAAACGATCGTTTATATAGAAGTGAAAAAGTAGAAGTTACTGTGCAAATAGTGACAGTGGGACCCACTTCCTTTATATTTTCAACAAAAAGCGGCCGTCCACTGTGCGTTTTACGGCTGACCACTGTGCTTTTAACGGCTACTTTATAACACTCCCCCTTGGGGACCGGTGTCACTATTGTTGTTTGCTTGACGTATTTGTTGCCTCGTTAAAAACCTTTCTAGAAAAACCCTGTAGGAAAAACCATAGTAAGGTAAAAAGAGTACAACCACGTAAGCTCCCCCTCGAATGAACAGTCATAGATCCTTCTGATGACGCATTCCAATGTTATGGACATGTTTCCTGAAAACCGAGGTTGGAAGTGATTTTGTGAAGAGGTCAGCTGCATTGTCGCATGATCGAACATATCTGACTTCAATCTCTTTATTCTTCTCCAGTTCTTGAGTGTAAGAGAAGAACTTCGGAGGTATGTGCTTGGTTCTATCGCTTTTGATATATCCTTCCTTCGTTTGAGCAACGCATGCCGCATTATCTTCATATAAAACAGTTGGGGTCGTGTCATTGTTAATTCCACTACTCGATCGGATATGTTGGCTTATGGATCTCAACCATACGCACTCTTTACTTGCTTCATGGAGTGCAATGATCTCAGCGTGATTTGAAGAAGTAGCTACAAGTGTTTGCTTCTGAGAACGCCAAGATATGGCAGTGCCTCCGATCGTGAAAACGTATCCTGTTTGCGATCGAGCTTTGTGTGGATCTGAAAGATATCCTGCATCTGCAAAACCAACCATTTGACCTTTTGAATATTTAGAATAAAATAAACCTAAATCAATGGTCCCTTGAAGATAACGAAAGACATGTTTAATTCCATTCCAGTGTCTTCGTGTAGGGGATGAACTGAATCTTGCTAAAAGATTGACAGAAAAAGATATATCAGGCCGAGTACAATTTGCAAGATACATAAGAGCTCCAATTGCACTTAAGTATGGAACTTCAGGACCAAGTATTTCTTCATTCTCTTCAGATGGTCGAAACGGATCAGTTTCAATATTAAGTGATCTAACAACCATCGGAGTGCTAAGCGGAGTTGCTTTATCCATGTTAAAACGTTTTAGTACTCTTTTTGTATATGTAGACTGATGTACGAATATACCCTTTTGAGAATGCTCAATTTGTAAACCAAGACAAAATTTTGTCTGCCCGAGATCTTTCATCTCAAATTCTCCTTTTAAATAATTTGATGCCTTTTGTATTTCTTCTTGTGTTCCTATAATGTTAAGATCATCAACATACACCGCGATTATTACAAATCCCGATGTTGTTTTCTTTATGAAAACGCATGGGCATAGAGGATCATTCACATATCCTTCTTTTGTTAAATGCTCACTGAGACGATTATACCACATACGTCCAGATTGTTTTAACCCATATAATGATCTTTGCAATTTTATTGCACATAACCCTTTAGGTTTGGAACTTAACACTTCCGGCATCTTAAATCCATCTGGGATTCTCATATAGATATCAGTATCTAATGATCCATATAAATATGCCGTAACGACATCCATAAAACGCATTTCTAAATTTTCATTAGCCGCTAGGCTCATCAGGAATCTAAATGTGATTGCGTCCATAACAGGAGAATATGTTTCCTCATAATCAATTCCAGGTCTTTGAGAAAAACCTTGAGCTACCAGGCGAGCTTTGTATCTTGTAATCTCGTTTTTCTCATTTCGTTTCCGAACAAATACCCATTTATATCCAACAGGTTTCACATCTTTGGGTGTGATTACAATGGGTCCGAATATATTTCTTTTGTTAAGTGAATCTAGTTCGACTTGGATTGCATTTTTCCATTTTATCCAGTCATGTCTCTTTTGACATTCATAAACAGATGTTGGTTCTGGATCTTCGTTTTCTTCATCTATTTCCTTTGCTAAAAGGTATGAGAAAACATCATCTATATCATCCATCTCTTTCCGTTCCCATATTTTTCTATTATGGATGTAATTAATAGAAATCTCATGATTTTCTTCAGATTCATGATGCTTTGTATTGTCGTTAGATTCATTATCTTCTCTCTCAAGAACATTTTCTGTTATTCTGGAGGTATCATGCCTTTCAACTTCCTTTCGTTTTCTAGGATTTTTATCCTTTGAGCCAAAAGGTCTGCCGCGTTTCAAACGTGTTCCTGATTCACGTGTATCAACTGCCATTTTGCCTTTCTCTGGAATCTCAATGCGAGCAGGAGCATTTGCGGCGGGTATATATGATTTTGTTACCATTTTGGTATCAGCAAATGCATCAGGTAGTTGATTTGCGATGTTTTGTAAATGCATGATACGTCGAACTTCTAGTTCTGACTGTTTCGTAGGAGGATCAAGGTGTAATAAGGATGGCACATTCCATTTGATTTCTTTTCCTACTTTATTGTTATCTCCCCCTAGATTTGGGAATTCTTTTTCATTGAAATGGCAATCAGCGAATCGTGCCGTAAAAACATCACCAGTTTGTGGTTCTAGATATCTTATTATCGAATGGAGAGTCATAACCAATATATATTCTGACCCCACGATTTCTTTTTATCTTTATGAGTACTCTTACGTGGGTTCATGATCCTCGCATATATCTCTATGGTCAAGTGCTACTTATCTTGCGCATTTTTATATGTAAATACATCATTGGTATCGATACCCTTTCTGCGTTCCATTGTATTCCAAACATGATCTAATCGATTTGAGATCTTTTTATCTAGGACCTTCAATACCTAGTAGCTTGGCGTCCCAAGCTACATGGTCTGGTACCTTAGATGTTTCAGTCGGCCGACCTTATTTCTATGTCTGGTATGGTTTCCCTATTAACCTCAGATTTCATATTTTATGCACCTTTTCTCTTTTCTGAGGTTCCTTTTATTATGGAACATATTGGTCTATCTCTTATAGACTCTGTAGCAACTTGGTTGTGTCTCTTCTAGGACATCAAATTCGTTTGGTGCTAAGCTGGTATGACCTTTTTCTTTTCATTTCTCGGGTCGATGTGTCTGGCATCTAATTTAGCTAGCTTTGCATAATCTTTTCTTTCTTTAGACGTCTTAAACCTCATTCTCTGGTCCGAGGATCTTGCCAAGACAATGATGGTCAATACCATTCTCTTTTTCTTATCATATCCAGCTTATATCTTTCTCCTTCTGATGTTGGATAGTGGGATTCATAATCATGCAATCCGTGTACCTAGCCACAATCTGATCACCCATATTTGGCTCAAGGTTTCTTTAATACTCGTGGAGAAAGACATACTTATCCAACATATATTCCCAATCCTCTTCAGAGGTTCCATCTTAGACGGCACATATGTATGTGGTGGTTTGTTTAATAAAAATCTCAAGATGGTATATGTCTGGCTTTATGACCCGTATTCAATCTAAGATGGGAATATATATGCTCACTTATATGGCCTGATGCATACATTGCATTGTACATGTAAATTCATAATGTCCCTAAGCATTAGGCTGGACTTGGGTGATTTATCACCAAGAGAACCTGAATCTCTAAGCCTTTTATGACATGGTTACAACTCATGTTACGCGAATTTTCTTGTATGGTCATGTATCACTGGGTTTAATCCTCACTCCCCCTCATGAACATACTTATTTTTAGTGATGCTTAGGACAATAAAGCCTAATGAGTTTCCCTTGTGTACATGTTACACAACGTGAGATCTTATGGGATAACTCTGGTGCCTTTGCAATAGCAATCAAGTTTTTAGACATGGATGGCTAATCCAGTCATGCCATTAAGTGTAATTTCGTGGGTATACCAATTTGGGTATCCATGGCTCTTTTTGCCTCTTAACATACTGATCCTTAGCATAGTTTAGATCAGTAGAGTACATAAGTATAGTTTTGGGCGGTTTTTATTTCAAATCTTTCGTAGGAATCCTATTTTTTCCTTTCTTACCCATTGTTTCTCATTTGGGGAAACCATTTATACTTAATCTTTATAATTCAATGGGTCTCATGGGTGAATATAGATCATTTGGATCTCTCTAGCCCTTTAGGCATTGCCTTGGCCATAGTTCTTTTAACTAGGCAACTATACTCTTTAATCTTTTGTACTCATCTTTATAAAATAAGAATCATATAATTATAATATAGATTTTATGATTTTATTATTTTCATTTTTTTTCAAAATGATTTTCGATATATATTTTTTTTCGAATTTTTTTTTTTTTTCGAATTTTTCCTTTTTCGAATTTTTTTTTCAAAATGATTTTCGAATTTTTTTTTTTTTCGAAAATTTCCTTGGATTTCTAAAACATAAAATAATAATTTTATTAGAATTTCATAATTTAGAAACCATACACATTAATCATACATGCGATTACAAGGAGAAATGATGCATAGAAAGCTAAATAGACATTAATGCCAAAATTTTCAGCACTAATTCCTCCAAGATAAATCAAATACATGGAAGTAAAAATAAAAATCGTACACAAAATCAAAAATAGCCGAATCATCATTCTTGCAACGAAAATCGGAGGAGAGCGATTTGAAAATATTTGGGAGGAGATGAAATGTTTTGGATGAGTTGAATGAATGAAGGATGAGTATATTTATAGGTAAAAAAACACTGTTCATGACCGTTGGAAAAGGGGGGAATTTTAAAAAAATTTCTTTGTGACCGTTGGGATTAAAATGTTTGAACCAAAAATCAGTCTGAAAATATCGTAATAAGCAGTCAACCAGAATCAATAAATTTCATAATATTTTATCTAAGCGACCAAATATTTATATAATATTCATATGCAAATATCAATATTTATTCTAGTGATAAAATTATTTATGTCAAAACATTAAACAAATAATGCGGCGGCAGAGCCAGACCAATATTATGCAATAAATAAATTATGCGGCGGCGGAGCCAAGCCAATATTATGCAATAAATAAATTATGCGGCGGCGGAGCCAAGCCAATAGTCATAGCATATTTATCAATTAAGGTTTATTAACGAGGCGACATACCGCCTACATTAATATCGATAAATAATATAAATTATATGGCGGCAAAGCCAAGCCTATATTATATTTATAGTATATTTAATAATCTTAACGGGGCGACATACCGCCCACATTAATATATATAAATAATATAAATTAAAACAATTACTATAAAATAATAAATAGTAATAAAGGCGGTATACCGGCCATTATAGCAGGGTAAATATGATACATATAAACTTTACCGAATTGCAGAGTGATCGTGCTGATAACGTGTTATGAAATAACTTACAAATTTATAGTATCTCGAAATTTGAATAAGGGCGAAATTTTATACCCGTGGAAGGAGATAACTCTTATATAAGAAGAACTATTACAGAGAGAAAGAGGAGAAGGGATGATTACAAATGAATCGAAACGATCGTTTATATAGAAGTGAAAAAGTAGAAGTTACTGTGCAAATAGTGACAGTGGGACCCACTTCCTTTATATTTTCAACAAAAAGCGGCCGTCCACTGTGCGTTTTACGGCTGACCACTGTGCTTTTAACGGCTACTTTATAACA